>CM026397.1:87970878-87988828 GCA_014843695.1 Archivesica marissinica | reverse complement strand
CCAGTCCCTATGTATACATGACACCCCCTCAAACATACTAGTTAATGTCTACCCAGTCCATATGTATACATGACACCCCCTCAAACATACTAGTTAATGTCTACCCAGTCCCTATGTATACATGACACCCCCTCAAACATACTAGTTAATGTCTACCCAGTCCATATGTATACATGACACCCCCTCAAACATACTAGTTAATGTCTACCCAGTCCATATGTATACATGACACCCCCTCAAACATACTAGTTAATGTCTACCCAGTCCCTATGTATACATGACACCCCCTCAAACATACTAGTTAATGTCTACCCAGTCCCTATGTATACATGACACCCCCTCAAACATACTAGTTAATGTCTACCAGTCCATATGTATACATGACACCCCCTCAAACATACTAGTTATGTCTACCCAGTCCCTATGTATACATGCACCCCCTCAACATACTAGTTAATGTCTACCCAGTCCCTATGTATACATGACACCCCCTCACATACTAGTTATGCTACCCAGTCCCTATGTATACATGACACCCCTCAAACATACTAGTTATGTCTACCCAGTCCCTATGTATACATGACACCCCCTCAAACATACTAGTTAATGTCTACCCAGTCCATATGTATACATGACACCCCCTCAAACATACTAGTTAATGTCTACCCAGTCCATATGTATACATGACACCCCCTCAAACATACTAGTTAATGTCTACCCAGTCCATATGTATACATGACACCCCCTCAAACATACTAGTTAATGTCTACCCAGTCCCTATGTATACATGACACCCCCTCAAACATACTAGTTAATGTCTACCCAGTCCATATGTATACATGACACCCCCTCAAACATACTAGTTAATGTCTACCCAGTCCCTATGTATACATGACACCCCCTCAAACATACTAGTTAATGTCTACCCAGTCCCTATGTATACATGACACCCCCTCAAACATACTAGTTAATGTCTACCCAGTCCCTATGTATACATGACACCCCCTCAAACATACTAGTTAATGTCTACCCAGTCCCTATGTATACATGACACCCCCTCAAACATACTAGTTAATGTCTACCCAGTCCATATGTATACATGACACCCCCTCAAACATACTAGTTAATGTCTACCCAGTCCATATGTATACATGACACCCCCTCAAACATACTAGTTAATGTCTACCCAGTCCATATGTATACATGACACCCCCTCAAACATACTAGTTAATGTCTACCCAGTCCCTATGTATACATGACACCCCCTCAAACATACTAGTTAATGTCTACCCAGTCCCTATGTATACATGACACCCCCTCAACATACTAGTTAATGTCTACCCAGTCCATATGTATACATGACACCCCCTCAAACATACTAGTTAATGTCTACCCAGTCCCTATGTATACATGACACCCCCTCAAACATACTAGTTAATGTCTACCCAGTCCATATGTATACATGACACCCCCTCAAACATACTAGTTAATGTCTACCCAGTCCATATGTATACATGACACCCCCTCAAACATACTAGTTAATGTCTACCCAGTCCATATGTATACATGACACCCCCTCAAACATACTAGTTAATGTCTACCCAGTCCATATGTATACATGACACCCCCTCAAACATACTAGTTAATGTCTACCCAGTCCATATGTATACATGACACCCCCTCAAACATACTAGTTAATGTCTACCCAGTCCCTATGTATACATGACACCCCCTCAAACATACTAGTTAATGTCTACCCAGTCCATATGTATACATGACACCCCCTCAAACATACTAGTTAATGTCTACCCAGTCCCTATGTATACATGACACCCCCTCAAACATACTAGTTAATGTCTACCCAGTCCCTATGTATACATGACACCCCCTCAACATACTAGTTAATGTCTACCCAGTCCATATGTATACATGACACCCCCTCAAACATACTAGTTAATGTCTACCCAGTCCATATGTATACATGACACCCCCTCAAACATACTAGTTAATGTCTACCCAGTCCCTATGTATACATGACACCCCCTCAAACATACTAGTTAATGTCTACCCAGTCCCTATGTATACATGACACCCCCTCAAACATACTAGTTAATGTCTACCCAGTCCATATGTATACATGACACCCCCTCAAACATACTAGTTAATGTCTACCCAGTCCCTATGTATACATGACACCCCCTCAAACATACTAGTTAATGTCTACCCAGTCCATATGTATACATGACACCCCCTCAAACATACTAGTTAATGTCTACCCAGTCCATATGTATACATGACACCCCCTCAAACATACGTTAATGTCTACCCAGTCCATATGTATACATGACACCCCCTCAAACATACTAGTTAATGTCTACCCAGTCCATATCATGATATGTATACTTGAAACTCTAGTATAAAATAACATATGCACGCCAGATCCATTTAAAATGTAGAGCTACCTGATGCTGCAACATTTATCATAGAGAAGCATAGAATGATGTAAACCTCATCGATTTCCACTTCTTTGTTCTGTTAGAAACATTAATAAACAATAACATTTGAAAAAAATCCCAAAATGAAGCTGTTTGTCTGTTTATTGTTATACTACAAAACTTGACAAACATTAGCATTATGCTTCTCGACTTAGTGTAACAAAAGTAGCGCTAAACATAAACAATTGTGGTAGATGCAGGTTGATAAGGAATGAATACAAACAGATTTCCAGTATGTCAAGCAATCTTTACCCCAAACTCATGACATAGCTGCCTTGAAGAACTATAAAATAGATAAGATAATTATAATTTATCACATAAATGTGCATGTATTCAGTGTACTACAGCCATTACATATTTTCTTATATCAACACACATCCTGGAAGGATTCCGATTGGTCGCAGCGGGACAACTTGCTTTTGACACATTTGACATATAGTTTGCACCTTTGAAAATCAATAAAATGTTAAATATGCACTTTGAGTATCACGACTATGCACTTTGAGTATCACGACTATTTGCTAACGCGTACGAATGCACCTTATTGATTTCCTTGATATGTATTAAGGTTCAAAGCAGAAATGTTTCTTTTTCAAGTTTATGGTTACTGTGTTAATGTGATAAAAAGGATCTTACACTCGTTGTTTCATATCTTATCAAATATGACATGAATCCACGAGTGCAAGATCCTACTTCTGCCGTTTATAAGCCTCCTTCAACTCGTATATATAATACATACCTGTAAAACACATACAGATCCTATATGTATATAATACATACCTGTAAAACACATACATTTTATAATCACACATTTTGCACATGTATTACACTCCTTCAAACAGGCTTTTATCTGTCACTATATCCGATACATACCTGGCCTGTATACAATATATACCTGGCCTGTATACAATACATATACCTGGCCTGTATCCAATACATACCTGGCCTGTATCCAATAAATACCTGGCCTGTATCCGATACATACCTGGCCTGTATCCGATACATACCTGGCCTGTATCCGATACATACATGGCCTGTATATAATACATACCTGGCCTGTATCCGATACATACCTGACCTGTATCCGATACATACCTGGCCTGTATCCGATACATACCTGGCCTGTATCCGATACATACCTGGCCTGTATCCGATACATACCTGGCCTGTATCCGATACATACCTGGCCTGTATATAATACATACCTGGCCTGTATCCGATACATAACTGGCCTGTATATAATACATACCTGGCCTGTATATAATACATACCTGGCCTGTATATAATACATACCTGGCCTGTATACAATACATAACTGGCCTGTATACAATACATACCTGGCCTATATCCAATACATACCTGGCCTATATCCGATACATACCTGGCCTGTATACAATACATACCTGGCCTGTATCCGATACATACCTGGCCTGTATACAATACATATACCTGGCCTGTATACAATACATATACCTGGCCTGTATACAATACATACCTGGCCTGTATACAATACATATACCTGGCCTGTATATAATACATACATGGCCTGTATATAATACATACCTGGCCTGTATAAAATACATATACCTGGCCTGTATATAATACATACCTAGCCTGTATATAATACATATACCTGGCCTGTATACAATACATATACCTGGCCTGTATATAATACATACCTGGCTTGTATATAATACATACCTGGCCTGTATACAATACATACCTGGCCTGTATACAATACATACCTGGCCTGTATACAATACATACCTAGCCTGTATACAATACACACCTGGCCTGTATATAATACATACCTAGCCTGTATATAATACATACGGTGACGTCGTGTCAGGATGGGTCCAACGTATGGCCGATAGGCACGAATGCCACGTTCACCGAGCCGGTTCCTGACGGTTTGTGCACTGATGCGATTGTTGGTCATCCCAGGAGTAACGGCAGCTGTGTGCTTAGCAGGTAGGAACCGGTCACGTAAATGTGACGTCCGAATGTGACGGTCCTGTTCACGCGTGGTCGACCAGATCTTGGACGGTCGTCCACCGATCCATGTGTTCGATAACGTCGAAGTAGACGTGTTATCGTGATCCGCGTAACCCCTGAGTCGATTTGCGACGTCACGCTGACGTAAATCGCCGTCAATCATGCCAATGGCATGCATTCTCTGATTGCGGTTTAGCCTAGGCATTTTGTTAGAGGTAACAATGGGTATGTAAGGTGTTTTTCCTCGATGATAATGCAATACCAGTACAATAAACCGGTTTTCCGATTTGTACATGTGTAGGTAGTTGTCTTTGAGGAGCACATGCAAATCGGCAATTCGGCGTTCCAGGATTATCGGGTGTTTATTTACCTGTGTTTATGGTTGGCTGACGTTGCAATAAGATACCCGGTACTGATACGTAATAATATATTAAACCTTTCTATGGTTTTATCCGTTTTACGTCATTTTTAGTTTGGTATCGTTTCTTTTTTGACTCAGTATATATGGCACATGTCTGCCACATATCCAGTAGAAATCTGGCCTTATATATGGTACATGCCTACCACATATCCAGTAGAAATCTGCTCTAATATATGGTACATGTCTACCACATATCCAGTAGAAATCTGGCCTTATATGTGGTACATGTCTGCCACATACCCAGTAAAAATCTGCGCTTATATGTTGTACATGTCTGTCACATATCCGGTAGAAATCTGCTCTTATATCCAGTAGAAATCTGCTCTTATATATGGTACATGCCTACCACATACCCAGTAAAAATCTGCGCTTATATGTGGTACATATCTAACACATATCCAGTAGAAATCTGGCCTTATATATGGTACATGCCTACCACATACCCAGTAAAAATCTGCACTTATATGTGGTACATGTCTAACTCATATCCAGTATAAATCTGCTCTAATATATGGTACATGTCTGCCACATATCCAGTAGAAATCTGCTCTAATATATGGTACATGTCTACCACATATCCAGTAGAAATCTGGCCTTATATATGGTACATGTCTACCACATATCCAGTAGAAATCTGGCCTTATATATGGTACATGCCTACCACATACCCAGTAAAAATCTGCACTTATATGTGGTACATGTCTAACTCATATCCAGTATAAATCTGCTCTAATATATGGTACATGTCTGCCACATATCCAGTAGAAATCTGCTCTAATATATGGTACATGTCTACCACATATCCAGTAGAAATCTGGCCTTATATATGGTACATGTCTACCACATATCCAGTAGAAATCTGGCCTTATATATGGTACATGCCTACCACATATGCAGGCCTTATATATGGTACATGCCTACCACATATCCGGGCCTTATATATGGTACATGCCTACCACATATCCGGGCCTTATATATGGTACATGCCTACCACATATGCAGGCCTTATATATGGTACATGCCTACCACATATCCGGGCCTTATATATGGTACATGCCTACCACATATCCGGGCCTTATATATGGTACATGCCTACCACATATCCGGGCCTTATATATGGTACATGCCTACCACATATCCGGGCCTTATATATGGTACATGCCTACCACATATCCGGGCCTTATATATGGTACATGCCTACCACATATGCGGGCCTTATATATGGTACATGCCTACCACATATATGGGCCTTATATATGGTACATGCCTACCACATATCCGGCCTTATATATGGTACATGCCTACCACATATCCGGGCCTTATATATGGTACATGCCTACCACATATCCGGGCCTTATATATGGTACATGCCTACCACATATCGGGCCTTATATATGGTACATGCCTACCACATATCCGGGCCGTATATATGGTACATGCCTACCACATATGCGGGCCTTATATATGGTACATGCCTACCACATATCCGGGCCTTATATATGGTACATGCCTACCACATATGCAGGCCTTATATATGGTACATGCCTACCACATATCCGGGCCTTATATATGGTACATGCCTACCACATATCCAGGCCTTATATATGGTACAATTCTGCCTGGAATCCGGAACAAATCTGTCGTAAATCCTACATAAACTAACAGACATTGGTATCCTGTACAAATCCTTCATTCCTGAAGCAAGTATACATCCTACTCAATAAATTAACGAGCAATCAGTAATAATCAAATGAGAACATAGGGTCAAGAACGTTGGATAACTGTACATTAAAAACTCTGACTAATATATAAGTATAACTAAGATGCTGTTCCCATAGGATAGCGCACTCCTGGGTATATATAAAATATGCTACATAAATCTAGTGCTATCAGAAAATAGAGCAGTAAACTGTATGAATAAGACATCAGTACCTAGGGGATGAAAAACAGCCAGGGACTAGCTTGCACAACTGCCAAAAATAACAAAGGAACAGATTCGGAGCATCAAGTTTATCTGTGGGTTTATCTCTCACTCAAGTTTATTCTACACAGACTAAACAAAAGTATTTTTTTACTTAGCTTTAGGGTCAACCATTTATCCACAAACCATGACTTGTATGGTTCAACAACTGCAACATGGTAATGGGGGTATAGGTTCATCAATTAAACATATTTAACATGGATCTTTACACAACTACTGTTTGTACAGACTAATTTGGACCAAAGTTTTACAGTTTAACAAATTAAATCAAATCAGCGAGTTGGAATTGAATAATATACCAACATGACATACTTTATGTGGGGGAAAATACATTTGATACTAATATTTCAAAATTTTAAAACTTAAAATCACATCCAAAATTTCCCATGTAGTTAAACATATCATGTCAACATATCTGCATCAGACGACAGGATGCCTATACCTTCTGTTTTTATTATTTCCAGTTTTGCTCAGACAAGAAGAAGTGATGTAGTAAATCCGGCTCAATGAGAGATGTTGAATGTATCCGATGATGAATGTATCCGATGATGAATGTATCCGATGATGAATACCATTCTTATAAAATCCTACTTCTTATTGCATTTTATCTCCTTTTTAATGTCGGTGTAAAATTAAGACAACATCTTAAATGATCATATAGTAAATAATTTAATGACAAATGAGTTCATAGTGACATCAAAGCACAATGGACAAATAGTGGAACACCTTTCATAAAGATATTGTGCAAACATTGGACATGTGTTGATCAGTTACAATGAGCAATCCTTAAATGATTTATAAAACAAATGTGAAATGTCCACTCAACACAATAAGCATGCTTCCATCATGAAGATAGTACAAATAATCATCAAAATGAAGTTTGTTGCACGAGTTTATTTAATTTGTTACTTTTCTTTGGCCTTTAGCATATATGCAAAACAATAATTATTGCAGATACAAAGGGGCTGTCAGAGAACAGTGGTCGACTGGGGCACGAGGCATATTGGTTGGTTATATATCACAATACTAGTACACAAACATGGGGAATGAAAGCAACATTTTCACACTGGAATCACAGAGATACAGCAACACCAACTAAGTGTTCAAACCCGATCAATCAGATGTCCTGGAACCACATGTAATGTTCAAACCCGATCAATCAGATGTCCTGGAACCACATGTAATGTTCAAACCCGATCAATCAGATGTCCTGGAACCACATGTAATGTTCAAACCCGATCAATCAGGTGTCCTGGAACCATAAGTAATGTTCAAACCTGATCAATCAGTTGTCCTGGAACCATATGTGATGTTCAAACCTGATCAATCAGTTGTCCTGTAACCACATGTGATGTTCAAACCTGATCAATCAGTTGTCCTGGAACCACATGTGATGTTCAAACCTGATCAATCAGGTGTCCTGGAACCACATGTAATGTTCAAACCTGATCAATCAGTTGTCCTGGAACCACATGTGATGTTCAAACCCGATCAATCAGTTGTCCTGGAACCACATGTGATGTTCAAACCTGATCAATCAGGTGTCCTGGAACCACATGTAATGTTCAAACCTGATCAATCAGATGTCCTGGAACCACATGTTATGTTCAAACCTGATCAATCAGATGTCCTGGAACCACATGTTATGTTCAAACCTGATCAATCAGATGTCCTGGAACCATATGTAATGTTCAAACCTGATCAATCAGATGTCCTGGAACCATATGTAATGTTCAAACCTGATCAATCAGATGTCCTGGAACCACATGTAATGTTCAAACCTGATCAATCAGATGTCCTGGAACCATATGTGATGTTCAAACCCGATCAATCAGATGTCCTGGAACCACATGTAATGTTCAAACCTGATCAATCAGATGTCCTGGAACCACATGTGATGTTCAAACCTGATCAATCAGATGTCCTGGAACCACATGTGATGTTCAAACCTGATCAATCAGATGTCCTGGAACCACATGTGATGTTCAAACCTGATCAATCAGATGTCCTGGAACCATATGTGATGTTCAAACTTGATCAATCAGATGTCCTGGAACCACATGTAATGTTCAAACCCGATCAATCAGGTGTCCTGGAACCACATGCGGTCACAACACAAGTATCCAACTAACGTGCTTGGTGCAATTCCACCATCATAACCAGACAGGTAGATTTTCAATTCCACTCAGAAGATTGTTTACTTTTTCCTGCCAGGGTTAGGATGGAAATGCAACATATTTCTAACAGTATAAAAATACTAATCTAGCTTATATTGGAAGTTATACTCCAAAGTTGGTATACAAGTCAGCTTTGCTCTATGTATTCAAGTAATTGTTGAAAAAGCAAATGTGCAGCTTTACACTGCGGGAAATGGGTCCATATATAGCGGAGCCTGTATATCCGATTAGTCGGATCCATATACTAAATATTCCATCTATTACACTCGGGTATATGGGCTATATACACACGGATATATGGGCTTCAAACACTCGGATATACCAGATACATACTCAGATATACGGCCTATGTACACCAAGATATACCGGCTATGTACACTCCGATATATCAGCTACGTACCCTTTACACGCTGATATACGGACTATGTACACTCGGATATACCGGCTACGTACTCTCTACACGCTGATATACGGACTACATACCCTCTACACGCTGATATACGGACTATGTACACTCGGGATATATCAGCTACGTACCCTCTACACGCTGATATACAGACTATGTACTCTCTACATGCTGATATACGGACTACGTACCCTCTACATGCTGATATACGGACTATGTACACTCAGGTATATCAGCTACGTACACTCTACACGCTGATATACAGACTATGTACACTCGGATATATCAGCTACGTACCCTGTACACGCTGATATACAGACTACGTACTCTCTACATGCTGATATACGGACTACGTACCCTCTACACACTGATATACAGACTATGTACACTCGGGTATATCAGCTACGTACCCTCTACACACTGATATACGGACTACATACACTCGGGTATATCAGCTACGTACTCTATACACACTGATATACGGACTATGTACACTCGGGTATATCAGCTACTTACCCTCTGATATACCGGCTATGTACTCTCTACACGCCGATATACGGACTATGTACACTCGGGTATATCAGCTACGTACCCTCTACACACGGATATACAGACTATGTACACTCGGATATACCGGCTACGACACTCTACACGCTGATATACCGGCTACGTACTCTCTACACTGATATACCAGCTACGTACACTCTACACACCGATATACCGGCTACGTACACTCTACACGCCGATATACCAGCTACGTACTCTCTACACGCCGATATACCGGCTACGTACTCTCTACACACCGATATACCGGCTACGTACTCTCTACACGCCGATATACGGACTATGTACACTCGGGTATATCAGCTACGTACCCTCTACACACGGATATACGGACTATGTACACTCGGATATACCGGCTACGTACACTCTACACGCTGATATACCAGCTACGTACTCTCTACACGCCGATATACCGGCTACGTACTCTCTACACACCGATATACCGGCTACGTACTCTCTACACGCCGATATACGGACTATGTACACTCGGGTATATCAGCTACGTACCCTCTACACACGGATATACGGACTATGTACACTCGGATATACCGGCTACGACACTCTACACGCTGATATACCGGCTACGTACTCTCTACACTGATATACCAGCTACGTACACTCTACACGCCGATATACAGGCTACGTACACTCTACACGCTGATATACCAGCTACGTACTCGCTATACGCCGATATACCGGCTACGTACTCTCTACACACTGATATACCGGCTACGTACTCTCTACACGCCGATATACCGGCTACGTACACTCGGATATTGGGCTACATACACTCGGATATACTGACTATGTACACTCGGATATACCGGCTACGTACAGTCTGATATACCGGCTAAGTACACTCGGATATACGGCCTATGTACAGTCCGATATACCGGCTACGTACACTCGGATATATACGGCCTACGTACAGTCTGATATACCGGCTACGTACACTCGGATATACGGCCTATATACCGGCTACATACACTCGGATATATGGCCTATGTACAGTCTGATATACCGGCTACGTACACTCGGATATACGGCCTATGTACAGTCCGATATACTGGCTACGTACACTTGGATATACCGGCTAAGTACACTCGGATATACCGGCTACATACACTCCCATATGGAACCAGTTTCTGCAGTGTTGTGTAAACATTGTAATCGTTGTTTTGTAGTGAGAACATCCAACAGCATTATACACGCGTCTTTCAGCACTTTCTCTCACAAATGCTCCTGGTTGAAGTGCCATTTTGTAGCATATAAGCACTGTTATTTGCCATTTATACGTATGTATCTAGACTCCGACATATATTGTGAATTCAAGGAAAAAATACACAGTGCGGTATGAATGACAAATATTATTCCACTAGTGTGTCTCTACAAAAATTCAAATTCTGCAAATGTGGGTGGATTTTTTCCTGGAATAGTCGTAATCAACTACATGTATAACAATAACGTTTAGAGGCAATAGTTGAGTACACGTTGTAGTAAGATGTAGTGTTTGTCCCATACAACGAGACAAGCATCAAGCGGGAGCTACACAATCCAACCTCCAGTGCAACACACATTATTCCTTTCATTTCCTGTCCAAAGCAAAAAATATTAATAAAAACACATTAAAATTAATACTTTACACAAACTGTTTATATTCTTAACTAATTTAGGAAATTATCTTCAAGTAACAGTTAGTAGAAAATGAACATATTGAAATAAAATGAACATAAATGCAACATTTTCATCCTTCCTCCAATTTATTATCTTCAAGTTTGTTCACTTGAATAATGAAATGTTTTTGGTTGTAATTATATATTCCACATTATATAGTGTACATTCACAATCAATGAAACCCGATACAACAAATTGTCTGTACTGTAAAAGGTTTATAGAAAATGAAAAACCCGAAAATCCACTGAAATAACTATGTGAGAGCTGCTGTTGTTTCCATTGATTGTCGTTATTCATTATATTTGTGCTGTAATATCACAGCCAAGGTCTGCAAATGTTCATTAGCACTTCATCTGCAAATGTTCATTTAGCACTTCATCTGCAAATGTTCATTTAGCACTTCATCTGCAAATGTTCATTTAGCACTTCATCTGCAAATGTTCATTTAGCACTTCATCTGCAAATGTTCATTTAGCACTTCATCTGCAAATGTTCGTGTTTATGTGTATTACTTGCCTATTGCGATTCGTTAGTGCAAATCAAAACATGCAACAAGACAGCCTGGTATGCTCGACAAATCTGTAGCCTGAACTAGTTCCCTTCCCTAATATACTGTGGACATGTAGGGAAACGTGACCAGAGTTACTCCAGTAAGTGTTGTGGTACAGTCAGCATCTCTTTATGTCTGCCAAACATACGCCTCTACATTATTATTTATAAATGCACATGCACTTGGTTCCAAGGAACATTTTATTACCCATTTATTGCAGCCCAACATATACATTAACCTTGTATTTTAAACATATACATTAACCTTGTATTTTAAACATATACATTAACCTTGTATTTTAAACAAATATATATTTAATCAACAAAAAAACAAGTTCTACTAAGAACAAAACAATGGTAAACAAGAGGGCCACATGGCCTGCCTCACTCACTAAGCAAGAGGGCCACATGGCCTGCCTCACTCACTAAGCAAGAGGGCCACATGGCCTGCCTCACTCACTAAGCAAGACGGCCCAGTGGCCTGCCTCACTCACTAAACAAGAGAGCCACGTGGCCTGCCTCACTCACTAAACAAGAGGACCCAGTGGCCTGCCTCACTCACTAAGCAAGAGGGCCCAGTGGCCTGCCTCACTCACTAAGCAAGAGGGCCCAGTGGCCTGCCTCACTCACTAAACAAGAGAGCCCAGTGGCCTGCCTCACTAAGCAAGAGGGCCCAGTGGCCTGCCTCACTCACTAAACAAGAGGGCCCAGTGGCCTTCCTCACTCACTAAACAAGAGGGCCCAGTGGCCTGCCTCACTCACTAAGCAAGAGGGCCCAGTGGCCTGCCTCACTCACTAAGCAAGACAGCCCAGTGGTCTGCCTCACTCACTAAACAAGAGGGCCCAGTTGCCTGCCTCACTCACTAAACAAGAGGGCCACATGGCCTGCCTCACTCACTAAGCAAGAGGGCCCAGTGGCCTGCCTCACTCACTAAGAAAGAGGGTCCATTGGCCTGCCTCACTCACTAAACAAGAGGGCCCAGTGGCCTGCCTCACTCACTAAGCAAGAGGGTCCAGTGGCCTGCCTCACTCACTAAACAAGAGGGCCCAGTGGCCTGCCTCACTCACTAAACAAGAGGGCCCAGTGGCCTGCCTCACTCACTAAGCAAGAGGGCCCAGTGGCCTGCCTCACTCACTAAGCAAGACAGCCCAGTGGTCTGCCTCACTCACTAAACAAAGGGCCCAGTGGCCTGCCTCACTCACTAAACAAGAGGGCCACATGGCCTGCCTCACTCACTAAACAAGAGGGCCCAGTGGCCTGCCTCACTCACTAAGCAAGAGGGCCCAGTGGCCTGCCTCACTCACTAAGCAAAGAGGGCCCAGTGGCCTGCCTCACTCGCTAAACAAAGAGGGCCACATGGCCTGCCTCACTCGCTAAACAAGAGAGCCACATGGCCTGCCTCACTCACTAAGCAAAAGGGCCATGTGGCCTGCCTCACTCACTAAACAAGAGAGCCACGTGGCCTGCCTCACTCACTAAACAAGAGGGCCCAGTGGCCTGCCTCACTCACTAAGCAAGAGGGCCCAGTGGCCTGCCTCACTCACTAAGCAAGAGGGCCACGTTGCCTGCCTCACTCACTAAACAAGAGGGCCACGTGGCCTGCCTCACTCACTAAACAAGAGGGCCACGTTGCCTGCCGCTCACGTGATACAATAAGTCTAAAGCAGAGCGAGCGTATTCGTAGCTAAATTTTAACAAATGTATGACAAATTAAAATGCCTCAATTACCCTAGATCTTTAAAAAAAGGTTTACACAAATTTATTTTACCTTGATTGCTATACAACATTCGTTCAAGTGCTCTCGTGATCTCATTACTGATGGAATCCATTGTCATGAGGGAGAGGAAATGTGCATTACTGATGGAATCCATTGTCACGAGGGAGAGGCAATGTGCATTACTGATGGAATCCATTGTCATGAGGGAGAGGCAATGTGCATTACTGATGGAATCCATTGTCATGAGGGAGAGGCAATGTGCATTACTGATGGAATCCATTGTCATGAGGTAGAGGCAATGTGCATTACTGATGGAATCCATTGTCATGAGGGAGAGGCAATGTGCATTACTGATGGAATCCATTGTCATGAGGGAGAGGCAATGTGCATTTAGGTGTCTTGCATAAGGAAACCACCACTTATTTCTAAAGGTTTTTTTATTGCTATCCATCATAGTTCTGCAATGATCCAGTTCACTTTAGCATTGATTCAGTTCACTTTAGCATTGATCCAGTTCACTTTAGCATTGATCCAGTACACTTTAGCATTGATCCAGTTCACTTTAGCATTGATCCAGTTCACTTTAGCAATGATCCAATTCACTTTAGCATTGAATTCTAACTTTTGGTATAGAGGGCAGATTTGAAATATGATTTTATATGCGTTTCCTTTTCATTTGCCATAGAAAAAGGTCTGCAAGATGCATTTTATTTTAGCCATTGTGGTAGATAGTCAAGCAAAGCACCAATCCTGTTGTTTGATCAAACGGTTATGACAAATATCTGCCATCAATTGTGGACAGAGAGAGCTGGATGCCAGACAGAGCTGGATGCCAGAAAGCAGCCACATACTAATGGATCTGCCTCAGAATAGGTTAGGTGAGCTAATAAAGTAGGAAGAGAATTATTTTCTTTCATGTATATAAGCTACATGCCTAGTACACGTTATATTTAATTTTCCGACCATATTGTGCCTGCAGTTTGCATCGTAGATTAAATAATGATGACAATACACACTTCCTGATTTGGATTTCTCAATTGTCCACTGTGTCCATGGAATATTGGATGGTGAATACAAACTTAACATAAAAAAATCAAGTTTAACGACGGCGTTGTTCAACATGAAACGTTGAAATATGCAAGTTTAAAAAATATGTTTCCTCTGGAAGGCTTGGACTGAATGTACTTGTTCTCATGTGTGGCAGTCTCACGCACATTCATGCTTGACAAAATGCTATGATAATGTATGATGTGTATCAATCAATGGCGGTGGCACCGGTCTCGTCCTGTAAATAGAGAGAACATTAATCACACATCATCACTCTGTAAGCCACACTTTTAAGCTGAACTTTAGTTTATACAAATTTATTTTAGTTTATTTACAACGTTATATTGATCGCTCTCGAGACCTCATTCCTGATGGAATCCATCGCCATACGGGAGAGAGAAGAGACAACGTGCAATTTAAATGCCTTTCCTAAAGACACAATCATCATGGCTACAGCAAGACGCAAACTCCGGGTATTTTGCACCTGAAGCGAACGCACTAACACTGCACTATCACGACTTCCACATATAAGCCGAGTTGCCAAATTCAACTGGATGGTAGAACAGAAGAACTTGGTCACACCAATAGTATCTAATTGTCTACTAATGTCACAACATGAAATGAGTTTTGATACAGTATATAAAATTTGCATAAAATGTCTAAATTACAAGGACCTGACAACATCTTCTATGACTACTACATGCATAGAATCCTATACAAATAACAAAACAAACTATGAAATATCTAAACAATTGACAGGGATTTATCAGCACAACATGTACAGCCAAATCTGTCTATGTGACCACCTCTATTAAGCAGCCAGTATGTACAGCCAAATCTGTCTATGTGACCACCTCTATTAAGCAGCCAGTATGTACAGCCAAATCTGTCTATGTGACCACCTCTATTAAGCAGCCAGTATGTACAGCCAAATCTGTCTATGTGACCACCTCTATTAAGCAGCCAGTATGTACAGCCAAATCTGTCTATGTGACCACCTCTATTAAGCAGCCAGTATGTACAGCCAAATCTGTCTATGTGACCACCTCTATTAAGCAGCCAGTATGTACAGCCAAATCTGTCTATGTGACCACCTCTATTAAGCAGCCAGTATGTACAGCCAAATCTGTCTATGTGACCACCTCTATTAAGCAGCCAGTATGTACAGCCAAATCTGTCTATGTGACCACCTCTATTAAGCAGCCAGTATGTACAGCCAAATCTGTCTATGTGACCACCTCTATTAAGCAGCCAGTATGTACAGCCAAATCTGTCTATGTGACCACCTCTATTAAGCAGCCAGTATGTACAGCCAAATCTGTCTATGTGACCACCTCTATTAAGCAGCCAGTATGTACAGCCAAATCTGTCTATGTGACCACCTCTATTAAGCAGCCAGTATGTACAGCCAAATCTGTCTGTGACCACCTCTATTAAGCAGCCAGTATGTACAGCCAAATCTGTCTATGTGACCACCTCTATTAAGCAGCCAGTATGTACAGCCAAATCTGTCTATGTGACCACCTCTATTAAGCAGCCAGTATGTACAGCCAAATCTGTCTATGTGACCACCTCTATTAAGCAGCCAGTATGTACAGCCAAATCTGTCTATGTGACCACCTCTATTAAGCAGCCAGTATGTACAGCCAAATCTGTCTATGTGACCACCTCTATTAAGCAGCCAGTATGTACAGCCAAATCTGTCTATGTGACCACCTCTATTAAGCAGCCAGTATGTACAGCCAAATCTGTCTATGTGACCACCTCTATTAAGCAGCCAGTATGTACAGCCAAATCTGTCTATGTGACCACCTCTATTAAGCAGCCAGTATGTACAGCCAAATCTGTCTATGTGACCACCTCTATTAAGCAGCCAGTATGTACAGCCAAATCTGTCTATGTGACCACCTCTATTAAGCAGCCAGTATGTACAGCCAAATCTGTCTATGTGACCACCTCTATTAAGCAGCCAGTATGTACAGCCAAATCTGTCTATGTGACCACCTCTATTAAGCAGCCAGTATGTACAGCCAAATCTGTCTATGTGACCACCTCTATTAAGCAGCCAATAATATAAATTGCATGTCATTTTTTTAAGCTTTAAACCCTGTTAAGCAAATATCTCTCCTAAGCAGCCACATGTCATTACGTTGACTGGCTGCTTAAGACAAGTTTGTCTGTGCTTGCATTAAACATCCAGTTTCATCATATTGGAGAGACTCGGATCTGCTGGTATGCCTTCCTGTATTTTCCTTTTTTTCAGCTAATATTTGCCACCCCGGTAGAACCACCTATCTTCAATGTACAACCCTCAGTCCTTCTCACGTACAAATCATGCTCACAGGACTTGAAAAATACAACAAGCAGTAGTGAGAAGTAACAATGACAAATCATGCCAGAGGAAATACGTGTGCAGCTGTGGTGCACATCATGCCAGAGCCAATACTTGTGCAGCTGTGGTGCACATCATGCCAGAGCAAATGCTTGTGCAGCTGTGGTGCACATCATGCCAGAGTTGTGGTGTGGTGCACATCATGCCAGAGGAAATACGTGTGCAGCTGTGGTGCACATCATGCCAGAGGAAATACATGTGCAGCTGTGGTGCACATCATGCCAGAGGAAATACGTGTGCAGCTGTGGTGCACATCATGCCAGAGGAAATACTTGTGCAGCTGTGGTGCACATCATGCCAGAGCCAATACTTGTGCAGCTGTGGTGCACATCATGCCAGAGGAAATACGTGTGCAGCTGTGGTGCACATCATGACAGAGGAAATACTTGTGCAGCTGTGGTGCACATCATGCCAGAGCCAATACTTGTGCAGCTGTGGTGCACATCATGCCAGAGCAAATACTTGTGCAGCTGTGGTGCACATCATGCCAGAGCCAATACTTGTGCAGCTGTGGTGCACATCATGCCAGAG
>CM026397.1:87894943-87969878 GCA_014843695.1 Archivesica marissinica | reverse complement strand
CCTCTATTAAGCAGCCAGTATGTACAGCCAAATCTGTCTATGTGACCACCTCTATTAAGCAGCCAGTATGTACAGCCAAATCTGTCTATGTGACCACCTCTATTAAGCAGCCAGTATGTACAGCCAAATCTGTCTATGTGACCACCTCTATTAAGCAGCCAGTATGTACAGCCAAATCTGTCTATGTGACCACCTCTATTAAGCAGCCAGTATGTACAGCCAAATCTGTCTATGTGACCACCTCTATTAAGCAGCCAGTATGTACAGCCAAATCTGTCTATGTGACCACCTCTATTAAGCAGCCAGTATGTACAGCCAAATCTGTCTATGTGACCACCTCTATTAAGCAGCCAGTATGTACAGCCAAATCTGTCTATGTGACCACCTCTATTAAGCAGCCAGTATGTACAGCCAAATCTGTCTATGTGACCACCTCTATTAAGCAGCCAGTATGTACAGCCAAATCTGTCTATGTGACCACCTCTATTAAGCAGCCAGTATGTACAGCCAAATCTGTCTATGTGACCACCTCTATTAAGCAGCCAATAATATAAATTGCATGTCATTTTTTTAAGCTTTAAACCCTGTTAAGCAAATATCTCTCCTAAGCAGCCACATGTCATTACGTTGACTGGCTGCTTAAGACAAGTTTGTCTGTGCTTGCATTAAACATCCAGTTTCATCATATTGGAGAGACTCGGATCTGCTGGTATGCCTTCCTGTATTTTCCTTTTTTTCAGCTAATATTTGCCACCCCGGTAGAACCACCTATCTTCAATGTACAACCCTCAGTCCTTCTCACGTACAAATCATGCTCACAGGACTTGAAAAATACAACAAGCAGTAGTGAGAAGTAACAATGACAAATCATGCCAGAGGAAATACGTGTGCAGCTGTGGTGCACATCATGCCAGAGCCAATACTTGTGCAGCTGTGGTGCACATCATGCCAGAGCAAATGCTTGTGCAGCTGTGGTGCACATCATGCCAGAGGAAATGCTTGTGCAGCTGTGGTGCACATCATGCCAGAGGAAATACGTGTGCAGCTGTGGTGCACATCATGCCAGAGAATACTTGTGCAGCTGTGGTGCACATCATGCCAGAGCAATGCTTGTGCAGCTGTGGTGCACATCATGCCAGAGGAAATACATGTGCAGCTGTGGTGCACATCATGCCAGAGGAATACGTGTGCAGCTGTGGTGCACATCATGCCAGAGGAAATACTTGTGCAGCTGTGGTGCACATCATGCCAGAGCCAATACTTGTGCAGCTGTGGTGCACATCATGCCAGAGGAAATACGTGTGCAGCTGTGGTGCACATCATGACAGAGGAAATACTTGTGCAGCTGTGGTGCACATCATGCCAGAGCCAATACTTGTGCAGCTGTGGTGCACATCATGCCAGAGCAAATACTTGTGCAGCTGTGGTGCACATCATGCCAGAGCCAATATGTGCAGCTGTGGTGCACATCATGCCAGAGCCAATACTTGTGCAGCTGTGGTGCACATCATGCCAGAGCCAATACTTGTGCAGCTGTGGTGCACATCATGCCAGAGCCAATACTTGTGCAGCTGTGGTGCACATCATGCCAGAGCAAATACTTGTGCAGCTGTGGTGCACATCATGCCAGAGCCAATACGTGTGCAGCTGTGGTGCACATCATGCCAGAGCCAATACGTGTGCAGCTGTGTTGCACATCATGCCAGAGCCAATACTTGTGCAGCTGTGGTGCACATCATGCCAGAGCCAATACTTGTGCAGCTGTGGTGCACATCATGCCAGAGCCAATACTTGTGCAGCTGTGGTGCACATCATGCCAGAGCAAATGCATGTGCAGCTGTGGTGCACATCATGCCAGAGCAAATCCCATTGCCCGACAGGTCTAAATCATTGTGGCCGTCAACCAGAATTTATTCCAGGACAAGCCAAAGTTCCATGGGTGTGATAATTGGACAAGTGTACAATTTATAAACCGATCAATTAAACAGACTTGTAAATTAATCAACTGTTCATTGTCATTGCATGTGGCAAGCCAATTATCGAGCGTTAACCCTGCCCTCTACATAATATTTGTGATAGGCATCGGGAGAAATGACTTTCGAATCAACTCTCGCTACACTACATTGGTTCATTCAGAGTTGTTAATGAATTATGATCTTGTATTGCCTTGCACTTATATATTATAAAGCATGTACACAAAGCCTTGTATTCTTTTTATGTTGCTTTTATGATTTTTTGTTAGCTTGTACTATTCACCAAATATTTTTTAGATAAAGGGAGATAATTAAATGTTGTAAGCATGGAAACCTATAGATATATCTTCGGATATTATATATAATATATATTTATCAATATTTAATTAGATTTTATAATATTATATGCAATGATACAGACAGAGACCCATTTCAGAACAGAGACTCCTCTGGTTCTTTTATGTGCACAATGTAAAGCACTCGACAAGACCTCGGTTTAAAGTCCCAATTGAAAGTTAATTTTATTAGGGTCAGGCGGGGGATTGAACCTGCAATCCCTGGATTACGAGTGCAGTTGTATTGCACATCATGCTAGATTAAATACTTGTGCAACTGCGGTGCACATCATGCTAGATTAAATACTTGTGCAACTGTGGTGCACATCATGCTAGGTTAAATACTTGTGCAACTGTGGTGCACATCATGCTAGGTTAAATACTTGTGCAACTGTGGTGCACATCATGCTAGATTAAATACTTGTGCAACTGTGGTGCACATCATGCTAGGTTAAATACTTGTGCAACTGTGGTGCACATCATGCTAGATTAAATACTTGTGCAACTGTGGTGCACATCATGCTAGATTAAATACTTGTAAAATACATGTTTTCTAGCCACCAAGTGGAAGTACCCAAATAGCGTGTATAATTATTAGGGATGGCAACGAATAGCGATTTTGCTATTCGAATATTCGGTCGGGAAGGTATTCGAATATTCGATATATTTCTATCAAAAACTCAAAATCACTCTTATAAAAATTGCCAAATTAACCTAATTTCTGTTTTACGGGTTTTCATCTTCTTCCTGTAAGGCCATGCAAATATGACGACAACTCATTCAGTTATTGTTATCGGCCACTGTATATTCATGGGCGTTTTCACAAATGAAGTCATTGTCACTTGAACTGCTTTCCGTTGAAGGGTGTTAGTTTTTCAAATGATTATTCAGATTGATATTGTATCCGAATATGTTAATTCCAATTTGCATAGATTACACCTAGCAGTTTTCTTATTCTCAGAGCATTTGAAGTATTTCCAAACGTGTGACTGATCAGACTGAATTTTTGAGGACAATATCATAAACATTGTACTTTAAATAGTACTTTTTGTTATATTGAGCAGTTATTCACACATTCTGGGGCGATTTCTTTTGCATTGAAGGTTTCTGATTTTATGACTTCATTTTTGCAAATATAATATTTTTTCCAAATATTCGAATACTGGAATA
This sequence comes from Archivesica marissinica, assembly GCA_014843695.1. Classification (NCBI taxonomy): domain Eukaryota; kingdom Metazoa; phylum Mollusca; class Bivalvia; order Venerida; family Vesicomyidae; genus Archivesica; species Archivesica marissinica. Next base: position 87,966,400 of record CM026397.1, on the reverse strand, counting down.
GTATTCAGATATTCGGACATCAGTGCGAATATTCAAATATTTGATGCCATCCCTAATAATTATAGAAAAGGTAAGAATAGTGCATAACACAGACAGTGAAAGAGATAAATGTCATCACTGAAGCATGTAATTAATTGTGTTTTGAAAATATCAAATATCACTAATTTCACAACACAACAAATACATTTCTTGTAGTTCAGCTTCCCAGACTGTGATTGAAACTGAAGTTGAAGGTAGTCTAGCCGCGGGTTTGTGATTGAAACTGAAGTTGAAGGTAGTATAGCCGCGGGTTTGTGATTGAAACTGAAGTTGAAGGTAGTCTAGCCGCGGGTTTGTGATTGAAACTGAAGTTGAAGGTAGTCTAGCCGCGGGTTTGTGATTGAAACTGAAGTTGAAGGTAGTCTAGCTGCGGGTTTGTGATTGAAACTGAGGTTGAAGGTAGTCTAGCTGCGGGTGATTAACTGTATGTGTTTTTTAGAAAGAATGTTTGAGAATAAATAATTTCTGAAATGATACTATATCTGACCAAAGTTCAAGGTCAGAGGTAGGATGTGAGGTAGGCTTACTGCGAGTGTAGAGAATTAGTCGCCGGATGTGTAAGCGACGTTTCAAATACTTTGACAGATTGTGATAAATAATCATGTAACAGTGGTTATTACCCATAAATAATTTCTGAAATACTATTTTTTAACAAATTTCAAATTCAGATTTTAGGCGACTATGAAGGCCAGAGACCAGGAGACCATTAATAAATTATTTATAATGAAGCGTACGTTACTAATTAAATGTCGCGGAGGGGGGCAGTGATTTAAAGTCAGGTATGTGAACACGACAATGCAGATTTTGACTATTACCTCAGTGTGTACCATGTGCTTGATAGTACCTACCGGTACTAAGTTGTCTACCTTAGTGGAAATAATCATACATGACAGAGGTGCTTATCACAATTACATGAAGCATAATTTTATGCATGTAACTAATTGTTGTATTTTGATACCCGGGTCAACAACCATTGATGTGCTATAACATTGATACCCAGGTCAACAACCATTGATGTGCTATAACATTGATACCCAGGTCAACAACCATTGATGTGCTATAACATTGATACCCGGGTCAACAACTATTGATGTGCTATAACATTGATACCCAGGTCAACAACCATTGATGTGCTATAACATTGATACCCAGGTCAACAACCATTGATGTGCTATAACATTGATACCCGGGTCAACAACCATTGATGTGCTATAACATCGATACCCGGGTCAACAAACCATTGATGTGCTATAACATTGATACCCGGGTCAACAACCATTGATGTGCTATAACATTGATACCCGGGTCAACAACCATTGATACCCGGATCAACAACCATTGATGTGCTATAACATTGATACCTGGGTCAACAACCATTGATGTGCTATAACATTGATGCCCAGGTAAACAACCATTGATGTGCTATAACATTGATGCCCGGGTCAACAACCATTGATGTGCTATAACATTGATACCCAGGTCAACAACCATTGATGTGCTATAACATTGATACCCAGGTCAACAACCATTGATGTGCTATAACATTGATACCCGGGTCAACAACCATTGATGTGCTATAACATTGATACCCGGGTCAACAACCATTGATGTGCTATAACATTGATACCCGGGTCAACACACAACTGTTGCCTTATAACATTGATACCCGGGTCAACAACCATTGATGTGCTATAACATTGATGCACGGGTCAACACACAACTGTTGCCTTATAACATTGATACCCGGGTCAACAACCATTGATGTGCTATAACATTGATACCCGGGTCAACAACCATTGATGTGCTATAACATTGATACCCGGGTCAACACACAACTGTTGCCTTATAACTTTGATACCCGGTCAACAACCATTGAGGCACTATAACTAACAGGGTCAACACCAATTACAATTCTATAACTCAAGCTGTATACTTCAAGCTGAACATTATGCAGATTCTAGTAATCAATATGCATGCACACAAACACACATTGTATAAGTAATCTTCAATTAATTGGACATTATAGCAAATATATATTACAAGTTAGTATTTCCATGTACAATAGAATGAACAACTACGCCCCAGTGTTGATCACAGGTATATATAATTGTACTACGCCCCAGTGTTGATCACAGGGATATATAATTGTACTACGCCCCAGTGTTGATCACAGGGATATATAATTGTACTACGCCCCAGTGTTGATCACAGGGATATATAATTGTACTACGCCCCAGTGTTGATCACAGGTATATATAATTGTACTACGCCCCAGTGTTGATCACAGGGATATATAATTGTACTACGCCCCAGTGTTGATCACAGGGATACATAATTGTACTACGCCCCAGTGTTGATCACAGGGATATATAATTGTACTACGCCCCAGTGTTGATCACGGGGATATATAATTGTACTACGCCCCAGTGTTGCTCACAGAGATATATAATTGTACTACGCCCCAGTGTTGCTCATGGGGATATATGTGACCCACCATGACAAAATCAGTCTTAAGTCGGAAAATATAAATAATGAGATAACTATACCAGCATATAGGTATAAGTATAAGCTTTCTAGTGATATCAGTATCATTCATGTAGCTCTTTTCAATCCAAAGTTATGACCATTTGAATAATGGACTTCGCGCGATTAATATTCCGAGAAAACAGCTGTCAAAGATTTTCAGAAATTCTGACTTATTTTAACAAAATTTGGAGACGCAGTGAAATCAAAACACCATAGCAACCAATATGTTCCACATGACACAATTAGTCCTGTTTGGTATCAAATTAAAGGTAAATGTCCATTCTTTAAAATGCCACTTTGCTGAACTTTGTAGTATACATAGTGGTTCAGCTGTTCTAGTATAAATACAATAATAATAATAAATTTTAAAAAAATTAATAAAAATAAATTAAAAAATATTTTTTATTGACTTAAATTTTATTTACTTAAACCAATATATCCTGAAAGGATTATTCTGACTTTTCAGAGTACATGTAGCAATCTCCATGTCTTTGTAGATATCCTAGTTTTATGGCCCCTGTATATTGCTTTGATTAGTCTGATCTGACAGTGCCTAGGGCATAAGTGGACACCTGCTGTTATATAATCCTGTTAATTGGATCATAGTAGGCCTACAAAGTAGCAGTGTTTCTTTGATCAATTAAAATGCACAATTCCCCTTATCAGTTGTGTTGTTTTAGGAAAGGATTAGGGGGTAATTTATGTCTTTTGTGGGAAGTAAAGTAACATTGTATATTGTGGTGAATTGTGCAGCTGTGAATTAGAAAAGGGGTCAAAAGCTGGTTCACAGTGAAAAGTATTCAATTATTTTGTAATATTATGAAACATAAAAGCTGAATTAAGTCATAGTTATTAAAATTAGAATGAACTTTTGGATTCAGGTGAAGTATTATTTTAGAATTTATATTAAATACATGTACGTCCGAAATACTGGGCTACACCGAACACAGGTGCAGATAACGGTGTGTTAAAATTTCACACAACAAATCAGCAGATTAAGGTTCTACACTTGTCTAGGTTTACCATTTACCTATATATGACTGATTTGCATCGAAATAAATCTAAATATTAAGCTATATAATGAATAATCGTCATGAAATCACACCGAAAATCGTTTTATTTCTATTCAATCGTCTGTGAACATAGGAACAGGTGCGCACTTGCAGATCACGTGGTGTTTATCGGCGAATGGATGAGTGGGAATCACATTTACGTCGCAACCGAAGAGATTTTTAAAAAATTTGATCGATTTAAAGCCGTTTTATTAGTTGGAAGCATATTAGATCTTACTTCAAGAATAGCATCAGCTGAAAATACGTCATCTCTAGTTTATTTCGGTACCAAATACATGGGGCCAAACCGCGGGACAGTATCATTGAAGGCCATCGGAAAACACCGCCTACCCGGCTTAGATCTTTTGTTTCACTGCGATTAATAACAATGGCAATTAACACCAAGCTAATTAAAATGTGTTTTTAATGCCTTAAATTACACAAATACGTGCTTCTATCACATTTATTATAAAGATAAATGATTATAAAATGCCATTATACAATAATCTGAAAAATGTTAAAATACCATTTTGTTGACTTATAATGTAATTATCTGCCTTACGATAATCACGACTTACGACTGATTTTGATATGGCGGGTCACATATAATTGTACTACGCCCCAGTGTTGCTCACGGGGATATATAATTGTACTACGCCCCAGTGTTGCTCACAGGGATATATAATTGTACTACGCCCCAGTGTTGCTCACAGGGATATATAATTGTACTACGCCCCAGTGTTGCTCACGGGGATATATAATTGTACTACGCCCCAGTGTTGATCACAGGGATATATAATTGTACTACGCCCCCAGTGTTGATCACAGGGATATATAATTGTACTACGCCCCAGTGTTGATCACAGGGATATATAATTGTACTACGCCCCCAGTGTTGATCACAGGGATATATAATTGTACTACGCCCCAGTGTTGATCACAGGTATATATAATTGTACTACGCCCCCAGTGTTGCTCACGGGGATATATAATTGTACTACGCCCCAGTGTTGCTCACAGGGATATATAATTGTACTACGCCCCAGTGTTGATCACGGGGATATATAATTGTACTACGCCCCAGTGTTGATCACGGGGATATATAATTGTACTACGCCCCAGTGTTGATCACAGGGATATATAGCCGGCGACGCACGATAATGGGCACTATTTAACAAAACTGAAGTTGTTCAGATGTTTATTGAAAGAACGTTTGAAACTTCAGGCACACCATAATGACGTTATATACACGTCAGTTTGTTCGCCTATCATGCCAGTATTTTTTACAATCAATTTAAGAAAAGCACATAAAATAAACAATTCCTATTGTTCACATTATCATTCACATTCACAGTCCACAATATTATTTATATCATAATTTCACCAAATCTATATTTTTTTCTAAGTAAATAATGGGCTTGGAAACATTGTTCTTGCTATGGCAACAGTGAATAAATTTATTACAGATTTGATTTAGATATTTGAACGGCAGAGCTTTAACTAATAACCCCTTTAAACCATAAAGTAAATGTAAGGCGGTGGGAAATATGTGTAATTTTAGTCTAATTGAAACATTTTCATCCCATTTTTATAATAAATGTCAGCAGTCATATAAATGTACCGCTAAACTTTCTATCGATATGAATTGTTTACGGTTTAGCTTGCCACCCAAACCTTAGGGGTTGGTAGACAGGTACAACTGCCAACCATCCGCAAGCCAGACGAGTAGATTTCAGGTGTAAGATAATAGGAGTACATTACACCTCGCATACAATTTATAGAAAGAGCGCAAGCATTCTGCAATGTTCTATTAAGATACTGTGGTTGGAAGGAAGCCCATACAGAACACCCATTCAAATATTTGAAGATATACTTACAGCAGCGTCTGACTTTGGAGGTCGTAATTTATGCAAAATTGCCTCTACTGTGCCACGCCTGCAAAGTTTTTCAATACATATGATCACAGATAGTTCAAACTGTATTTATTCAGTTACAAGGTGTGCACTTTAGATGGGTTAGGGCTGGCATGCACTTGCCGAAATCTGGCCGGATTTTGACGGTGGCCCGCTTACCGCAATTTGCTACGTATAACGCGATATCGTACCGCAATTTGCTACGTATAACGCGATATCATGTATACTGCGATATCATGTATACCGCGATGTCAATGTATGCCGCGATGTCATGTATGCCGCGATGTCATGTATACCGCGATGTCATGTATACCGCGATGTCATGTATACCGAGATGTCATGTATACCGCGATGTCATGAATACCGCGATATCATGTATACCGCGATATCATGTATACCGCGATATCATGTATAACGCGATATCATGTATACCGCGATATCATGTATACCGCGATATCATGAATACCGCGATATCATGTATAACGCGATATCATGTATACCGCGATATCATGTATGCCGCGATATCATGTATGCCGCGATATCATGTATGCCGCGATATCATGTATGCCGCGATATCATGTATGCCGCGATATCATGTATGCCGCGATATCATGTATGCCGCGATATCATGTATGCCGCGATATCATGTATACCGCGATATCATGTATGGACCGCGATATCATGTATACCGCGATAGCATGTATACCGCGATAGCATGTATACCGCGATAGCATGTATACCGCGATAGCATGTATACCGCGATAGCATGTATACCGCGATATCATGTATACCGCGATATCATGTATACCGCGATATCATGTATACCGCGATATCATGTATACCGCGATAGCATGTATACCGCGATAGCATGTATACCGCGATAGCATGTATACCGCGATATCATGTATACCGCGATATCATGTATACCGCGATATCACGAATACCGCGATATCATGTATACCGCGATATCATGAATACCGCGATATCATGTATAACGCGATATCATGTATACCGCGATATCATGTATACCGCAATATCATGTATACCGCAATATCATGTATACCGCGATATCATGTATACCGCGATATCATGTATACCGCGATATCATGTATACCGCGATATCATGTATACCGCGATATCATGTATACCGCGATATCATGTATACCGCGATATCATGTATACCGCGATATCATGTATACCGCGATATCATGAATACCGCGATATCATGAATACCGCGATATCATGTATACCGCGATATCATGTATACCGCGATATCATGTATACCGCGATATCATGTATACCGCGATATCATGTATACCGCAATATCATGTATACCGCGATATCATGTATAACGCATATTTACTTGTACGAATATCGGGTGGAAACGGAGTTCTGGCCTGGAGGTTATAAAACTTTTCTCCAATCTCAAAACTCAGTCTCAATCATCTGATTGGTTCAGCTGACAGTAACACTCAGAATCAACCAATCAGATCACTTGAGCTTGAGATCTGAGAAAAGTTTTATAACCTCGGGGCCTGGTGTATACCGTGCACTGTAAAATAGTATTTTTTACAAGCCAAAATTGCGCAAGATACGATATATACGTGCTCTATGGTTTTATTATTACTGTAACATAAAGAAGAAATCGTGCAGGCCTATGTGTATGGTTCTGAAATATAATCGTGCTCTATGATTTTTATATTCTCATACAAAAAGAAAACATTGTGCGGGCCTACATGCGGAAGTGCATAGTTCTGATAATTCCCCGATGCCGTACTGTCTTCCAATTGCCATGAGCCTCTGCATACTTGCACACCTGCCCAAATTTGTCAACACCTCAAATATGTCCATTAATTTTCAAACTTCTAAACGCTGAAACCTAATTAGCTGGGGCCCAATGATTTACCAGAGTGCTAAAAACAATGTGTTACACACACATTATTTTTATTTGTTTTTAAAAAGTGCATTGTATCATAAAAGAAAAAGATGAAATATATATTAGAAAAAACGATTATCTCAGATAAACTATAACTTCCAAGTGTTTCTGTTATCTTATCTACCTACATGTAGACGTCGACATAGCATGAGAAAGTAAGGGAAATAAACATCCTCCATTGTTGCAGACATTTAAGTTTTTGATGAAATTGTACAAATTTAGAACAAATAAACAATATCTATCAATATATTTGGTCTTAATCAATGCCCTTAGTTATATGGTTGATTATTTTAACAGTTACTGCTTCATACGCTTGCCTAGCCTGGGTGCCAGTCTGTAAAATTTTCACTTTTTAACTTCTGGCAAAATGACAGCCTGGGGAAACTGATTTCCGATCGTAGCGCCATTTAAAGATTTGAAGAACGATAACTCTTCTCTACCAGATAATATCGCTAAATATAGACACGGAATTCTATCGGAAATCGCCAAACAGGCACGATTTATACACGATCATTTCCAAATATACACGAATGTTCCCGTAAACTCATTTACATTGCAAACATATAATTTCCCATTTGTGTTATATCGACGAGATGGTAAATATTACGGCTAGATGGTAATGGGTCGATTCGGCGTAATTTAACTAAGGACGACTTAAATATTGAGTAAATATGTCAAATCAGACTCACATTGTACTTTTTAAAACTATTTATCGTTCAGTTGACCCATAAACAATGGCGGACAATTATAAAGTTTTATCAACATTGCAGTGCCTCGCTTTCTATTCAAGTACGTCATTAATTATGTCACATGCTAATAGGCCTACTAATACGATTAATGCGAGTCAATAATTACACGGACAATCCCCAAGTTTCCCCAGGCGTTGATATGATCAGAAACTCATTACGTCCAATTAATAGTCGGTGTTAAAATATATTTATTTGACTGACCAGGCAAAATATATCGACGCCTGTTCCCAGGTTAATGTTTGCCGAACATACCGACTTATTGAATCATTGTGGTTTGAAATTTTCGCTATCTGTAAAAAAATGTCATGATGGATGTACCCGTGAATACTGCGCACTAGACAAATTCTACGTTTTTAGTAATAAATATGCGCATTATACATAGCAAATTACAGTATATTAAAGATGAAACCCCACTTGAACCAATTTTGGGAGAAACAACGGAGCATTGCCAAGCAACACATACATATCTCAACAAGATTCAATGCCACCCTAGGATGGCATCGCTTGTAATGTTATACCGAAACAAACGCTCCACTGATGCAGTAGTTCTGCACGTCCCAGTAGACACATCGAGGATTCATAGTGAAACTGTTGTTATCTCCTTAGTATATACATATACAACAGCTTCACGATAAACCATTAGAATAATATATCAGTATCGCGCAAAGTTGCACAATATTATATGAGCACACATGTTAAATGTAGAATAACTGATGACACTGAAGCTGCAGCAAACAGTAACAATGCACACTAGCACAAAGGCAATCTACAACTGTACAAAATTCTCACCTGAGATCCTTCCATTCTAACAAAAATGCATCCAAGAGAAGATAACCCATTCAACAAAATCATTCTGTAAATGCTCTTATTTTATGTTGTCATTATATCAAAGAAGTTACCTGTAGCAACTACCTTCTTAATTTCTGATAAAGGTTTCATGAACAGATTCAATAATACTGTCTTAAGCTAAATATGTAACGGTGTGTGTATCTTGTACTAAGTATCTGTGTTATGTTATATTTCGGGTTTTATGCCTGCATCAGCACCATTTTGGGCTATATCGCCGGCAGGCAGTGTACCTAACAACACCTTTCCTGGGCAGGCTCCAGCAGTTAACCAGTACCTGGGTGCACCAACCTCCGTAAGAAACTGCCAACTTTTTCATATAAATGAAACACGGTCTGAGCGACTAAGTATCTGTGTATCTTGTACTAAGTAAATGTGTATCTTGTACTAAGTAAATGTGTATCTTGTACTAAGCATCTGTGTATCTTGTACTAAGTATCTGTGTATCTTGTACTAAGTATCTGTGTATCTTGTACTAAGTATCTGTGTATCTTGTACTAAGTATCTGTGTATCTTGTACTAAGTATCTGTGTATCTTGTACTAAGTATCTGTGTATCTTGTACTAAGTAGCTGTGTATCTTGTACTAAATATCTGTGTATCTTGTACTAAATATCTGTGTATCTTGTACTAAGTATCTGTTAACACGGCAAAATTACTATAGTCGCATAGTAACCAAGATATTGGTTTGAAAAACCGCTGCAACATTCATTTGTTCACAGAATCCAGAATGTGGGGATGGGTGAACTAATTGACAGATGGTATTAAGTGGTCCAGTTCAGTTCTATGACATCATGATATACTGGCATTTTGAAAGTGGGAGCAACACAATCCACAACTTATAAGCCAGTAAATACAATACAGTTTCTTAAGTCAAAGTAAGCAAATCTTGTCAAGTAAAATGAATTTCATTTTTTTAACTGAGTAAATGACATATCATACTTTGAACTGAGTCCGCCGCCTGGTGGTAGACCGTCCATTTCTCCCAGGACGTGCATCATGTATGGAAGATCTGCTTCCTCAGATCCATCTGCGTCTAAAGCTTCTGCAATACGAAATCAACACATACCCACTCATTCATCATCTCTACATATGCCTGGATTCATCTACAGTCATAAATAGGCTTGAATAAAATGGTCAGCCACGGGAAGTTGCACCTACATGTATTTAGAATGTGCTGCACACAGGCTTGCAAATAACCAGTTGATAGCACAGATCTTGTCTTGTCAGTTTTCAATAATTTCTAGTACAATTTTTAACATATCCCAAGTACATGATAGACAACTAAATAGTTTTAAATGTTTTTTGTAAATTCTCTCCATTTACAATATTTTGAAGAGAAAGTTATCGTAACTGTGTAAGCAGTTTTGAACAAAAGTCAACAAACATGTAATATATTTGTCCACATAAAGAGAAATGAAACAATATGACAGTAAGTGATAAATGCCCCTGAAGTTTATGATGGCTGTAAGACTTTACATGTTTGAGATGTACTGAAAAACACAAACAGTATAGCAACAATCGAAATTGGAGAAAATATTCTGGTACATATCAAGTAAAAAACGAGGCATAAGAGTTTGTGAGGAGTTCAGTAATGTTTAATTGCTACATGCGGTGTGAATGATTATGACATATCATGTGTTGTTGAAACAAACCGAGCCGTTTTACGGACAATCATCGGAATATTACTGTTTACAAATAAGAAAAACAAACACATTGAAACCGGAACAAATCAAAGTTCTTTTTTATATTAATAATAGAGCAGAAGAAGTTGCAGCTCGGACAGGAAATATTGTACCTATATTTCACAGTTAACCTCCAAGTTGCAGCTCGGACAGGAAATATTGTACCTATATTTCACAGTTAACCTCCAAGTTGCAGCTCGGACAGTCTATACAAAATTATTTTAGCTAGAGTGCAAAATAAGTTATTACAACTTATTGAATCCATTGCCACGAGGGAGAGAGAAGAGGCACTGTGGAATTTAAATGCCTTGACTAGGGCACAATCGTAACGGCTCCAGCTGGGCTCAAACTCCGGACCTTTCACACCTGAAGCGAACGCGCATCCAATGCGCTATCATGACTTCCACAAGTGTTACATTGACCTTGAAGCTAGGACCTGGCTCTTGTGTACGATACATCACCTATATATGTGATCATTTGTGGCACATTAATATTGCAATCCCTACATAGTCGCAGAAGTTACAGCCCGGACGGAAATATTGTACATGAAGACATTTTTCCGGGGGCATAAAAAGCCTTCCGAGCATTAAGCAGTTTGGTACATGTAGCTAATCTAAATAAATTGTTCACCTGTGGACCATAGTTGTAGCAATGTCAACATAATGTACATTGTACAATATGAATAGATAACAATTTATATATATGCATGTACATGTACATGTATACATGTAATGGCTGTTCGTATAACATTTTACAACAATGCTACAATATTATTAATAGAAAATATAGAGACGTTCAAGATATATAAGGGAGAAGTTTAAGGAAAACCAGGGAGAAGTTTAAGGAAAACATGGGAGCTTATGGAAAACAAGGGAGAAGCTTAAGGAAAACAAGGGAGCTTATGGAAAACAAGGGAGAAACTTACGGTATATAAGGGAGACTTTTATGTGTAAATTGGAGAAGTTTATGGGAAACAAGGGATAAGCTAGGGAGAAGTTTAATGAAACAAGGGATAAGCTTTAGGCATATACAAGGGAGAAGTTTAATGAAACAAGGGAGAAGCTTTAGGTATATACAAGGGAGAAGTTTAATGAAACAAGGGATAAGCTTTAGGTATATACAAGGGAGAAGTTTAATGAAACAAGGGATAAGCTTTAGGTATATACAAGGGAGACTTTTAATGAAACCAAGAAGATGCTTTAGGTATATACAAGGGAGAAGCTTAATGAAACCAGGAAGATGCTTTAGGTATATACAAGGGAGAAGTTTAATGAAACCAGGAAGATGCTCAAGGCATATACAAGGGAGAAGTTTTAGATATATACAAGGGAGAAGCTTAATGTAACAAGGAAGATGCTTTAGGCATATACAAGGGAGACTTTTAATGAAACCAGGAAGATGCTTTAGGTATATACAAGGGAGAATTTTAATGAAACAAGGAAGATGCTTTAGGCATATACAAGGGAGACTTTTAATGAAACAAGGAAGATGCTTTAGGTATATACAAGGGAGACTTTTAATGAAACAAGGAAGATGCTTTAGGTATATACAAGGGAGAATTTTAATGAAACAAGGAAGATGCTTTAGGCATATACAAGGGAGAAGCTTAATGAAACCAGGAAGATGCTTTAGGTATATACAAGGGAGAAGCTTAATGAAACCAGGAAGATGCTTTAGGTATATACAAGGAAGATGCTTTAGGTATATACAAGGGAGAAGCTTTAGGTATATACAAGGGAGAAGCTTAATGAAACCAGGAAGATGTTTTAGGTATATACAAGGGAGCTTAATGAAACCAGGAAGATGCTTTAGGCATATACAAGGGAGAAGCTTAATGAAACCAGGAAGATGTTTTAGGTATATACAAGGGAGCTTAATGAAACCAGGAAGATGTTTTAGGTATATACAAGGGAGAAGCTTAATGAAACCAGGAAGATGCTTTAGGTATATACAAGGGAGAAGCTTAATGAAACCAGGAAGATGCTTTAGGTATATACAAGGAAGATGCTTTAGGTATATACAAGGGAGAAGCTTTAGGTATATACAAGGGAGAAGTTTAATGAAACCAGGAAGATGCTTTAGGTATATACAAGGGAGAAGTTTAATGAAACCAGGAAGATGCTTTAGGTATATACAAGGGAGAAGTTTAATGAAACGCATATACAAGGGAGAAGCTTAATGAAACCAGGAAGATGTTTTAGGTATATACAAGGGAGCTTAATGAAACCAGGAAGATGTTTTAGGTATATACAAGGGAGAAGCTTAATGAAACCAGGAATATGTTTTAGGTATATACAAGGGAGAAGCTTAATGAAACCAGGAAGATGTTTTAGGTATATACAAGGGAGAAGCTTAATGAAACCAGGAAGATGTTTTAGGTATATACAAGGGAGAAGCTTAATGAAACCAGGAAGATGTTTTAGGTATATACAAGGAAGATGCTTTAGGTATATACAAGGGAGAAGCTTTTGGTATATACAAGGGAGAAGTTTAATGAAACAAGGAAGATGCTTTAGGTATATACAAGGGAGAAGCTTTCGGTATATACAAGGGAGAAGTTTAATGAAACAAGGAAGATGCTCAAGGCATATATGGAGTTCAAGGGAAAACAAGGGAGAAACATACCTTAATTTAAAGAAAACATGGAAGAAGATTAAGTATATATGGGAGAAGCTTAAGATATATAAGGGAGACTTTCGACAATACATAATCATTGCTAATTATATCTTATTTTTGCATTGTTATATTGTCTATTATCTTCTATAAGATTAGAGTACATCTAATCTGGAGCATTATTTTTGGCCGAGTCTTTTTTCCCCGCCTAATGCGGAAACAGTGACTGCCAGTGTGTTAGATCCCTTACCATGGATGAACCACCATGAGTTTTCCCACACAAACAACAAAATGGCACTTTGTCAGCTATTTGACTACAATGAGTTTTGGTGGCATGTAGACACTTCTCTCATTGTTAAGTAGCAGTTTTCCCACAAAGGAAACATTTAATAAATTTACTATGTATAGTAACAAACATACAGTCTATGACTACATCCATCATCCACACAGAACATCACAATACATATATACACATACCTTTTTCGACTCGTCAATCAAAATAAATAAAATATGATGCACACCTATTATTTTAGCTTCAATTTTTGCATCTAATTCTGCCTCTTTTTTGATGGCCTCATCTGATAATTTTGGAGCTCCTTGGAAAGTCACTACCACAATACTCATATTATCTCTGCTACCCTGAAAACATATACTCAATATATAGTAACGCAACTATGCAAAATACAAACACATGAACGAGCATCCAAAAAATAAAATGAATCTATCGACTAGTCACCAAACAAAAGATACTGACAGGTTGGACATATCACTAAGTTGTATGTTGTGATAACTATTAGTGTAAGTACAGATGAATAGTTGTGCCATAATATGTGTATGTATGATCGCATCTACATTCTGAAAAGCTTTAGCAATTGGGGTTTACTGTATAGGAGCACTGACATAGGACTCCACTTGTTTCTGTGCACCATTGCATACATGTCAGGGTGTTACCTAGGGCTAAAATTCTTTGTAGCCAGCAGGGCTAGTAAGATTTGAAAGTTACTAGCCCTGCATTATTTTGACTAGCCCAAGAAAATGTGGGTGAAAGGCGACCCAGTGAGGTTAAGACTCAAAGAACAGGCCGGCCCCAGAAGCTGTGCACTCTAATCCATTTACATGCATCTATAAGTATAACTATTCAAAGTCAAACCTGTCTTTTTACTGGTTACAATTGAATTTTAATTATCAGACCAATATGTTCATACGTTTATTTCCGCGACTTGCTTGCCGTGCCCAAGTAACGATCGGTTATATTCGTGAATCCGATCAATGTATTTCGTATGCAAATGAGTTTGGGTCATTCACACCATAAACCCCAAGTCAACAACTTCCTGGATAAACAAACTGCAGTCAGTAAACACAACAATATACCTGGTACTAGAGACCGTAGACTCATGAATCATTGCCACACTCATGTACATGTATCATACACCGTCTAAATATGGTACCCGCCAGCAGGGCTAGTTTCCTTTCACTGTTACTAGCCCGATGCAATTATTACCCGCCTCGGGCGCCGGGCAGGTGACTATTTCACACCCTGCATGTATGTATAGATTGGCACATGCCTTAGGCCCAATAAAATACCTGTGTTTACAGCTTCATGCGCACAAAAAATAATCGGTAGGTAGGGATTTTTTTTGTCCTAATTTAAGACATTAATTAACATTATAGATATTTCAAATTCAAGCATCTTACCTTATATAAACAAGTGTCTATGACCTGATTACAAATAGTTTCCATACTGTTTGTAATTTGAAGCCTACTGCGTACAAAGTCACAAAGTTCATCGTTGGTCATTACATCCCAGATACCATCACAAGCCAGAACAAGAAATTCATCCCCTGGGTTTCTCTCCGTAACATTTATTTCTGGTTCTGGTGACACAAGCTGCTCACATGGACCCATCCCTTCCACATTCTTGTATTCAAAATCTCCGAGCGCACGCGACACAGCCAGAGATCCATTTACTCGCTGTATCATTACACTGCCACCAGCTTTCTGTATTCTTTCCTTCTCCACTGGGTTGATAGGCTTGTGATCTATTGTAGAAAATGCACACTTGCCAGCTGTTGATAAAACTGCCCGCGAGTCCCCGCAATTAGCAAAGAAAATGTGATTTGGAGAAATGATCACACCAACTGCAGTTGAACCACTCTTATCCTGGCCATTTTGCACTTCAGGCATGTTTCTTAACTTCTCATCCATACTGAGGAAGCCTGTTTTAATACCAGATTTTATAGCTTCAATTGATGGCTGAGTTTCAGTACCCGATTTTAAATCCATTTTCTCAAAGTCTCCATCTGATATGATATTATTCATCAACTGGTCAGAACACACGGCAGAAGCCTGTGCACCAGCGTGACCGTCGAACACGGCAAAAAATGACCAGTCTCTCAGACTCGGTAGTCCAATAACTGCCGTATGCGCATCCTCCATTTCCACTCTCCATCCTTGCATACTAGCTAGACCATATTTTAATCCATTTCCTACACCACCCTCGTTATGCTTGTCTGTCTTTGGTTTGTCTAAAAACGCTCCCATTGTTCCGTCTCTGTAACACATAAATATAGTCTTACTTCATGAACACATTAATATAGTCTTACTTCACGAACATATTAATATAGTCTTACTTCACGAACATATTAATATAGTCTTACTTCATGAACACATTAATATAGTCTTACTTCATGAACACATTAATATAGTCTTACTTCATGAACACATTAATATAGTCTTACTTCCATGAACACATTAATATAGTCTTACTTCACGAACATATTAATTATAATATAGTCTTACTTCATGAACACATTAATATAGTCTTACTTCATGAACACATTAATAGTCTTACTTCATGAACACATTAATATAGTCTTACTTCATGAACACATTAATATAGTCTTACTTCATGAACACATTAATATAATCTTACTTCATGAACATATTAATATAGTCTTACTTCATGAACATATAATATAGTCTTACTTCATGAACACATTAATATAGTCTTACTTCATGAACACATTAATATAGTCTTACTTCATGAACACATTAATATAGTCTTACTTCACTAACACATTAATAATGGACTTCCCATATAATTGTTGCCGAACACCTGTTGATAAACATTATAATCAAAAACAAGACAATATATTGATTATATTAACATTGTTTACTATGTATGTAACAGAATACTGCCAGGGCAAGTTATGATTTAATAAAAGCCAATTAGTACATGTACTAATAACCTATTAATTAAAGTACATTGTATACTTAGAGGCATCATTTATAATCGCGATATCGATGTATCATCGACTCCAACGGCCGATTCCATATTGATTCTGAAAATCGATACATTTGAAGTATTTACACTATAAGGCGGATCGTATCTTACTAATTACTATTAGTTGTGCCAACACAAGGGCTATACACCATGACCCGCAACGGTAAACAACAAATATGGTGACTAATGATGACCCCTGAAATCATTTATTTCAAGTTAAGAGTATCCAGCAGTTTGATGTTTGGAACAAGCCTGGCCTGGACGACGGACAAGTAAATAAAAATAAAGTAAAAATAAAGTTAAATGTAAAACATGTCATTTTTCGTGTATTACATTTTCTACTACTTAATGCCCTGGCAGTCAATATATTGATACATTTTCTACTACTTAATGCCCTGGCAGTCAATATATTGATACATTTTCTACTACTTAATGCCCTGGCAGTCAATATATTGATACATTGTCTACTACTTAATGCCTGGCAGTCAATATATTGATACATTTTCTACTACTTAATGCCCTGGCAGTCAATATATTGATACATTTTCTACTACTTAATGCCCTGGCAGTCAATATATTGATACATTTTCTACTACTTAATGCCCTGGCAGTCAATATATTGATACATTGTCTACTACTTAATGCCTGGCAGTCAATATATTGATACATTTCTACTACTTAATGCCTGGCAGTCAATATATTGATACATTTCTACTACTTAATGCCCTGGCAGTCAATATATTGATACATTTTCTACTACTTAATGCCCTGGCAGTCAATATATTGATACATTTTCTACTACTTAATGCCCTGGCAGTCAATATATTGATACATTTTCTACTACTTAATGCCTGGCAGACAATATATTGATACATTGTCTACTACTTAATGCCTGGCAGTCAATATATTGATACATGTTCTACTACTTAATGCCTGGCAGTCAATATATTGATACATGTTCTACTACTTAATGCCTGGCAGTCAATATATTGATACATTTTCTACTACTTAACCATTTCCCTCATAGAAACACCTCTTGACGCCATTACCAATACAACATACATTCACAATCCAATGTTCATAATAAAGGCCAGAATCTCATGTAGTCCCAATAATATCTATGTAGGTGCAGGGCTGTACAAATCATATCGCCCGACGCCCGGGACAAGTCGAAAATTACGGCGGACAAGTGGCTAATTTCAAAATGTTAGTCCCGACAAGTGCCTTTTTCAAAAAACAGAATCATCTTTTTTGACAAAAATCTAAAATAAACCCCAGAAAATCTATAAAAAAAAACGGCTCTATTTACTTTCGCCAAAAAACGGATGAATTACTGCGGTAGAAATCCAATGAAACACCGTGTACGCATGTGTTGTGAGATCACGTGATCACACACATGCCGATTGCGAATGTAAACAATGCGAGGAACTGTGAAAACATTCGCTAATTTAAAGATTAAGAGTGGACATACATAATAGATGAATGAGGCCTGATTGGGTTGATTTGTTATGATGGACGCGTGCTACAAACGTGGGCAATTAATGTGGACTGATTACCATTACAGACTGCAAACACCGATTGATATTCGCCGATACATGCGTCAATTTTGTCTTTTTTGCCGAGGCGCAGAAAATGTCACTATTTTTAAAGAGGTAAGTTGTGTTTTTTAATTTCATGATATAATTAGAGCAATTAAAGTTCAAGATCAGCCAACCGATATGATTTACTCAATTTTATATAGAAATATACTGTAAATAACTATCGGACTCTGCACATTTCGTCCATATTAATTATTCTATTAAACTGCGCTGCTGTGTTAAGATCAATATGAGTTTACTTAAATTCTTTAATTCTAAACGGAAAAGTGAAGATGAAAGTGAAAGTGGGGAGGCTAAAAAGAACAGACTGAGTATTGAGTGAGTACACTCACTGATGATTCCATTTTGAATTCATAATTATATTTATGAATTCAAAATGGAATCATCAGTGAGTGTACTCACTCAATACTCAGTCTGTTCTTTTTAGCCTCCCCACTTTCACTTTCATCTTCACTTTTCCGTTTAGAATTAAAGAATTTAAGTAAACTCATATTGATCTTAACACGGCAGCGCAGTTTAATAGAATAATTAATATGGACGAAATGTGCAGAGTCCGATAGTTATTTACAGTATATTTCTATATAAAATTGAGTAAATCATAAATGTAGTGATATGCATGTATATTTGCAGGTTCCAGAACTTCAACGAGAAACCACTGAAGTCCTTCCAGGCCCTGGACTACAGGTCCATCCCAAGTGAGCGACATCAGCTGGCCAGCCACGGAAAAGAAGATCTACAGGACATCCTGAACCATATGATGGCTGTGTTCCCTGAGGCTAGTCACAGCCAGATTCCGATGGAGTATGTGCCGTTGAAGGTGCTTATGAGGCAACATCAGCAAAGCAGTGAGGTGCCTGTTAGTGAGGTTACGCCAGACTATTAAGGACCAGCCCGAGTGCCATTAAGTGAACTGAAGAGAACTGGGCCTTCTCTGCAAGACTTTGATGCCGAGATGGCCACCAGACACTGGCTTGCCTGTGGCAAAGGCGGTCGTCATGTCCACGGGCATAAGTGTTAAGAAATGTGTGTGACCGGTGTTGTAAATAATTATTATTAGTTAGTGTGTAATAATGATTCTTTATTTATTTAGATAATTTATGTAAATAAGAGTAAAAACTGAATTAAATCATCTTAATCATGATCTTGTCTCTGTCTCAATTAGCCTATACGTAAAGATACATATGATATCACGTTTTTAATTGCTGTTTTGGCAAAATATTATTGGACAAGTGGAATCCTGGTCAGGACAAGTGGCTTTTTGAAAGTCACTTGTCCTGGACAACTGGCCTTGAAAAATATTTGTACAGCCCTGAGGTGGGATAGATATGGCGACTACTTATCCACTGCACGATAGCTAAATGGCTGTCGTTTGTATGGAGATATAATAGTATATTAACCTATACCTCTATGAAGGAAAGGGTGTCTGGCAGTCAATATATTGATACATTTTGTGTCACCAATGACACCTCTACATGTATGTACAGTGAATAAGATGGTCAATTGGACATTATTTGGTCAATTTTCCATAGGATTACCAGAAAATACTTATGCTATGGAAAGGAACTTGGATATGGATTTTTAAAAACCCTACAAAACTTTAAAAGGAATTGTTTTATTCACCATATTGAATATAAATTGGCCAGAATTAAATAAAATTGACAAAGTCTGCTAGAGGTAATCCCGTATTCATGAATCTGGGTCTACTATAAAACTACATCAAATTGGGTATTTCTTATTAATTGAAAGCTTATGTAATGTCAATAAATACATTCATATATGAAGATATATCATATACATGAACAATGTACTCCAGATGTATGGGGCCAACATCCTTCCATTTTGTACATGTTGATAACTTAAGCATATGTCACATTTTGATTTGTTGGAATATGATGGTGATACAGTTTGTAAACATTTGATGGCTAACCTCAGATATAAATATAGCAGTGGCTAGAGATATAGGTAGGTATATCCAGCTGCTGTGGTTACAAGTATGGACTCATTATCTCTAGTCTATATACATAACATATGATTTGATTGAGATATCAGAGTTCAATTTCCTTACACTATGATTATATAGTTAGCGTCATTAAAATAATTAACCGTCGGCATGTTTGTCCATTAGTCAAATTTCAATGTGTGATTAGAATACAAGTCATTACTACCTCCTACCCCAATTAACGCTTTCCAAACATTGTGTTCTTGGCGTATGTATTCCAAGTTGAATGTTTGAAATGACTGTATATAGGTCAAACTTAAAGGTGGATAGTTGACCAGTCTCCGCCTGTCAATCAAACCAATCAATTATCTAATCAGCTATTGTTATTTTACACAACCTCAAGTAACTCTTTATCATCCTCTTCTTCTTCTTTGTTTATACAGCACTCCTTCACTTATGAAGATTAGGTGCTGGAGCCGTAATAAAAAGTGTTTATTAACCCATTCAACCCCAAGTAACTGACATGGATTGGTGCATGCTATTTTTAGACCAATAAATTAATAAGAAAATTACATTTGGACCAGTTCATTTATCAAAATTGGTAATTTTATCTAAAAATAGTAATAATTATTACTGGCAAAAAAGTGCAGATCCTGATGAGACGGCTCGCTACGAGCCGGCTCATCTGGATCTACACTTTTCATAAGCCTATTTAGAGGCCTGTGGGGTTGAAAGGGTTATGTGCTAGAACAGAAAGTGCTCATTAGAAAGGATACAGTGAATAGACATATTTTTAGATATATTGAGACATTTTCAAAACAAATTGAAAAATTCTCCGAAATCTCTTTTTGACGTACATTTTGGTCGAATAAACCTACACGTTAGTGGAAACACATTTTATTGATAATGTTATTCAAAGTTAAATCTCTCCTGTCGAAGATTTTTTTTTTTTGCTGACAGAACCCCCGTGTCCTAGTATGGAAATGTGACCTGCTATGGCCAATGTCTGTGGCAATTGTTTGCAAAGTATACATGCACGCAGCTTAAAGTTGTGTTTTATTTGAAGAACAATATAAAGACTCATGATAGGCGTTATATTTGGACAGATTTGTACAAAATTGTTTCATATAGGGCCATTTTACGGATCGATGCGAAATCTGACATCCCACAGAGTAGAATCCCTGTACTTAAATATATATACTAGTACCCCCAAATGTGCCGAATCCCTGTGGTCTGTATTATGTATATATAGATTTACTTTTTAGGAAATGATAGACAAAATTATTACAACAAGGGATCAGTCTCAATAAATATGTTGGTAGTTCTACAAGTTCTACATGAATCATGCTAGTGACATATGTGAGGACACTATATGCAAATTACACTTTCATTATATCATGACTTAATTCACCAACAAGTTGAATTTTATTTAGCTAATTTGTGGGGGTGGTGAAATTTCTAAATGCGATGGTAATTTGCATCTAAAATTGAACGCATCTGAAGACATGTGTCTGCAACGCTGAATGGGTAGATTTGTCAAAGGGTGTCAACAGGGAATGGACATAGATGAATTGACATTTTATACGAATAAATTGGCAAGTATTTTCTCATTCCACTGTTTCTGCCACAAAATATCTACGATTGTTACAGGTTATTATTTATTCTAACACGACCCAGCTAATAACATACATACTTCAACTTGTAGAGTAAAATCTACCTCGGGTTATTCTGCGATATACATACCTTGAACTATGCTGCACGCGCATCGTGTTTTGGCTATTCCATTTATACAATGCGTGTAAAGTTTTATGAATGAAAGTCACGTGATGTTTGTAAATAATACCTTGGGAATTCGCGGAAGTGAGCTATTTTTAGAATCAGATAATCTCTTGTCCGTCTTGTTTTTGTTGTTAAGTAACGTTTCAGTTACTATTCTGTACAGTTTTATTTGACAAAATAAATAAAATTATTGATCAGTTACAACTTTTGTTCATTTATGCACTAGATTGATATTTTCCATAAAAAATAACATCATCACCCCTTACGCGGGAGGAAATTTCGAAAGCCAAATGCATGGCATTTGAAGAAAATACTCCTTGATTCTCGTCTAAAATTATTAGAAGTAAGTCGTGTTAGAATCGAAATAATAAGTATCAACCGTGGTATATCGCACAATAACCCTCGTTTGTCGTTCTTATACTCAGGCCTTATTTCTACGCATAAGAACTGCAAACTCTGGTTATTCTGCGATATACCACGGTTGATACTTATTATTTCTTAAGTATACTACTGGTATAAACTTTTTTCACTGTATTTTTCTACACCACCCCATCAAACAAATTTATATTATAAATTTAATATGATCACACATTGTTTTATCTATTTATATTCATGGTTCAATCTGGGGTGACTATTGGGGTCAATTTTACTATTGCGATAGTATTGCGATAGTTAAAATACTATTGCGATAGTATTGCGATAGTATTGCGATAGTTGTAGGACTATTGCAATAGTATTGTGTAAATACATATTAATTAAAAAAATATTCTGTTTCGCATGGAATACACAAGTTTTGTGTATTTATTTATTAGCATGCAATTTTTTCTTTATTATCATGACATCGAACACACTGCACTAATTTACTTGTCCGTAGTGAAAAGTTGCCCACTTGCCCGTATATCCGAACTTTATTGTTTAAATAATATAAACCACCTTATTTAAAAATCGATACACAGTCCCGCTAAGTTACATGATTGTTTACCTGTCGTCTTCAATAATAAGGCTGCGTCACTACCGTTCCCGTATATCGATTTAGCGACCGCGTAGTATACTTGTAACTGACGCATGCGCTATAGCACTTTAAATTACCCATACCCGGGATTATGGGGGTCACATCGCCTACTTTGCTCACTATTCAGTACCAAAGAAGCCATTTTCGACAGTAGTTTTCTTATTGACAGCTGGCTTGTTTTGAGGGAAATACATTACATACCCACCGCATTTTACACAGTTTTTATGTGACGGGCGATAACTCTTGACATTTCCGGTTCTTATTCAGGTTATTGTCGGCTGGAAATGTTGTCCGCCACCGTTGTCGGCTGGCTTGTGTTTATTGCGGAAGTTCCGCAGGAAAATAAACAAGAACATTTGCCGATGCTTTCTCATTAAAATACGATTTAAATGCCATGGGAACATAAAGTAAATGCACTCGCCGGTATTTTTACTTGTCCACGGACAAGTTACATTCGAAAATCTACTTGCCCGGCGTAACAATGACCGATTTCGCCATCCCTGGAAACTATTGCGATAGTACTGCCGCAATAGTCAATACTATCGATGGTCATATTTACCATCGATGGTTGACTATCGTGACGCTGTCTATTGCGATGCATCGATATTTCGATGCATCGTTACACCCCTAGTTCAATCCATACATGTTCTATATATATATATATCACAGAACAATCCTGGTATTTTTTGTCGGAAGTTACTTGTTACTGGGTCATGTGATCTTAGGGGCGAGCGATTGTGCAATTGGTGACTGGTTAATTGGTTGCAAGGGTTCCTTCTGTACAAATTTTTGTCTTCGTCATTTCTGTCACCAATTGAAGCCAATACTAACAGCTATATGGTTCACATATCAACTATTTGAAGCTCTGTGCATTTTGCTAGTGTTGTATATTTTCGTAATATTAGTACAAATTACATATAACTTCACTCTTCAATTGGATCCCCTCAAAAGGGAGAGCGCCTCCCCCTCCGCGAATATCAATACTTTACATATCGTGTATGTAATTGAATCAAAATTATCATTCAATTGGTCAAATGTGCTTTTAACAAAATCAATAAACGAGGGTTTCTCTTGACCGGTTCAGAAGTATGCCAAAAACCCGTACGCCAGTATTTTACTTTTGGCACCCAAAAGCAGGAAGCCTGGTTCCATTGGCAACAGTTATGTTGTTGGTTTACAGCTTGGTTCCATTGTCAACATTTATGTTGTTGGTTTACAGCTTGGTTCCATTGGCAACAGTTATGTTGTTGGTTTACAGCTTGGTTCCATTGTCAACAGTTATGTTGTTGGTTTACAGCTTGGTTCCATTGGCAACAGTTATGTTGTTGGTTTACAGCTTGGTTCCATTGGCAACAGTTATGTTGTTGGTTTACAGCTTGGTTCCATTGGCAACAGTTATGTTGTTGGTTTACAGCCTGGTTCCATTGGCAACAGTTATGTTGTTGGTTTACAGCTCGGTTCCATTGGCAACAGTATGTTGTTGGTTTACAGCTCGGTTCCATTGGCAACAGTTATGTTGTTGGTTTACCAATATTAAACACGCTACAATATGTAAATAAGTCAAGTAAACAACAAATATGTCGAAATGTCAGTATTTAAGGTTAGTCGACTATCTATCTATCTCTTCCTTTAATGTCAAACCCTCACAGGGATGTAGACATGTCTAATAAAAGTTATAAATATTATTCATCGATTCCATATGCAGACTTTCAATGCATATTTCGTTGGAAAATCGATCGACAGTTAGTACTATTGTTCTAGAGATATGGATCCGTATATATCTATAAAATGCCCATATCTCACATGTTCAAAAATAATTTACCCTCGAGAAGATGGAACTCGTGAGAATGTTTACGATACACAAATCATGCAATATAATATCAAGTGGACTGATAATGTAACACCTTTTCAAAACATGATGCATTATGCCAAGATGTATCTTGGGTATACCAGTAACCGGTGACATAAGCAATAGCCTACAAGTGTATTTTTGTTCTAAAACAAGGCTGTGCAAATATTGTTCACTCTCAATTAAGCATAATCATATTTATTTTATTGTATGCAATATTAGTTAGTAAGAAATAAATCAAAATTAAATCAAAAACAAAGTGAAAGCAACAGCACATGCCTCCATCTTTTATTTACACGGTGATACCAATAACCAGCAACGATGTAAATTTCACCTCACAAGTTTATACCAGTAGCAATATATGCCATACAAGGCAATCATGTGACGTCACACGAGTAGCAGGCACCTTACAAATGTCAAATGCAGCCGATAGATAACAAATCCATTGAAATTCACCTAAATATTGACAATATGAACAAAAACTTATGAGTGTAAGAGGAAAAAACAAGTTTTGAATAAATTAAGGTAAATTTACCCGTAGAAATGACATTTCAGCTAGTTTTTGCTATGGACAGTTGCAGAAATCCTACGGAAATTGTCGGTTCATTTGGATTTATTCTGATATCACCGCTTATTAGTATTCACCGATATTAGGGTCATTGGGGATACATGTTTGAAAATGATAAAAATAAACGCGCCCAATGATTGGCAATGTCAAAAACACATCTCTGAAACAGGATTATTGCTGGCTTCTTCTGGTCGAGCTTCCTATTTGAAGGTCCCACATATAGAATTTATCACACACTGATTGGTACTGGTCAAACAATTTGGTTGGCTAGTTCGAAACTGAAAGTGCAGCCTCCTGGTTATACATTTTTGCTTGGTTTTGGGAATCTGCTGCGTTGTTTTACTCTACAATTACATTGTTAATTATATATTATTGTTGTAGAGTTTTATATTTGCAAATATGTTCTGCAAACACCAACCTACCAAGTGTATTTTCTCAAATACAATTCCCCGAAATCGAATCTAGCTGATCTGTTTACTTTTCTTCCCAACCACTTGTCAGGCCCATGTGTTGACTCTCAAATCACGGCCATAACGATCAATTTTTAAAAAATCAAAATGAAAATTACATAGATTTAAGAAAATGCTTTTGTTCAAAACATTTTAAATGTTCTTCATGTGTACAGTATACAGAGCATAGGGACTAGAATAACTTGAATGAAGGTCAATATTTTAGCGTTCATTTGGGCATGCTCACACGAAAATCCCCGGATGTGCAATCCAACTTCCGCTTCATCAATTCACTGTATACAACCTACCGAAATACTAAAAACTGCTGATTTTTTTATATTTAACCATAATTATTATTTTATTGCATATGTAGTACATTCGACAATACAATATTACATACGAGCATGAAACAGATGTGAAATAAGTTAACAGATTATAAGGCACCTATATACATTTGTGTAACATAGCAAAAGGGTCGGGCCACAAGTTATAACCAACATTGGAAAACGGTCCTTCCCATTAATCAAACTTTATGTTAACAAAATGTGCAACATCGTCTCAGTAGTATCAATTATAGTTGATATTGATTAACTGGTAACATAAATTTCGAAATTTGATAGGTCTGTAATGTTAATTTTAAAGACGAAAATGAGGACGAACATGAGAAATAATAAAAAGACGAAGGATTCGAAAATAACAAACTATTTTCATAAATCCATCAATAATTTAATGAAAAGAAGTTACTAAAATGAACCAATTGGGAAAATGTGGAAAGAAAAGAGAAAAAAATCCATTACTGTCTTAACCCGGTCCTACCCCCTGCCTCCCCGCCCGAAATCCGAATGTAGGTGTGTATTCTTATGTAAATATTATAAGGCCGATTCTATTTAACGATCAGTTTTAGGTGCAAAGCGTTTTGTGACTTTTATATACGAGTGTACATGCTTAAATAGTTTGCTATTTTCTTCATGGCTTAGAGTATTTATACCAAATAGTAGTTTAGCTACACTTAGAGGATGGTATTGTCTCGTAATTAAAACTAATTGTCTTCCATGCATAGCGTATTGCGTGCAACGAAAGAAATAATGTTCTGCATTTTCTTCTAAATATCCACACTTACATATTGAATCTTGACGTAAGTGATTGTAAAATAAGTCATAATTAAGTTTGCTACATCTGTTTCTTATTCGGGTATGATGGACCTGAATAAATCTATCTCCATCGAGGAAGAATGACTGCTGATACATTTGCATACATATATACAAAAGTACGTCACAATTCCAACACTGACAGCGGTTTGTCCCTTTACGTGTACCATTTAATTGGAAGTAGGG
Source organism: Archivesica marissinica (assembly GCA_014843695.1). Classification (NCBI taxonomy): domain Eukaryota; kingdom Metazoa; phylum Mollusca; class Bivalvia; order Venerida; family Vesicomyidae; genus Archivesica; species Archivesica marissinica. The sequence goes on along the minus strand of CM026397.1, from coordinate 87,939,231 downwards.
CATGGTATAGATCAAATTATGAAAATCTCACTTTAAATAACATAGTTAATGGAATTTGACAACATGGCTGGTGGTTATGACGTCATAACTACATAAAATGACTCCATGTTATCAACATAATGAAAACATATGCAGCCGTCACAAAATAAATTGACTACCGGAAGTTACAGTTTCTGACCAAAAAGTCCGATAGAGAGTTGAGTCGTGCCAACTACATTCATATCGCCTCTTGCTTTCATAATCACTCCCCCGATGTGTGTATATGAAGAAAGTGTAGCCAAGGGAAGGTTACGCGAAGATGTGTCCATAATCGTGAAATATGTCCATATGTCTCCGTAGTGCCTACGTGTCATACACCGTACACGCCTCAGACGATTTGAGAGGAATGTAAATGCATAAACTCAGTTTCTAATTCTAATCATTGTCAATTGAGCTAATAGTCAAAACGTATAGTAAACAAGAAGCAACCGGCAGTACTTTTGTTGTTTATTTTCCAAGTATTTGTTCGGATTAATAAATATCTAGCACACGTTACACCTTATTTCCCTTAATAATATAGTATTACATACATTAGTATGTAGGCTAGTTAATTTTAACACTCTGTCTCAATTCATGCTATTTTTAACAACTGTCTCATTGACAAGCGCCTCATTTCCATACTCAGTAGGGGGAACCCGGGAAATATAGACGATGTTTGCAAGGTCTCATTTGACTTGTTTCTGGGGACCTTGGAATCCAAAATACTATAATTTATTCGTGTAATCCTTTTTCGAATGTCATCGTTTACTGTATAGCAGTTTATTGATCGAAAACAGGGCAATTAATGGATTTGTATCTCTAGTGAAAATGGTAAAATACGGACACGATAGTAAAAATACGGATACACCAATGGGAAAACTTGAACAGACATGTATACAATAGGAGAAATACGGACAGTAAAATAGTTTAAAAACAGCGGAACGTAGCTATAACATCATGGACCTAATTATGTCAATATAGGCCTACATGTACTATACTAGTATTTCATTGTATGCTGCTTTTAGTGGCCCGAAAACCGTACAGCCTAGAGAGGCTGTAGGTAATGGACACAGTGCTGTGGGTTTACTAACAACACACTATTCTCTTCAATCGCCCTCTATGATTGCTAATGTTTCATGCGAGCCGTGCCCGTCCATAAGTAGCAGTTCCGGGTCGCAATGTTTTAAGAACGCTAGGTCGAACTACTTTATGTAAATGTAGATGCAAAGGCGTCTATGCAACTTCCATTAACAAGTTCTTGCAACATTATTGTAAACGCTAAACTAGCCTATATTAGGGACCAGTCAAACTATATCAAAAGTAGAACAAGACTGTTTGCAGATGACACCATAGTGTACGTATCTCACAGTAAAATCATTTTCCGGTGCACAAATCCTACAAAGCGACCTGAGTGCTCTGTCTGTAACAGTGAGAACGAGACTGGTCCATGGAGTTCAACCATGATAGATGTGAGGTTCTGAGCATTACTCGCAACAAGAAAACCACTAATTTCCCCTTATACACTTCACAACATGGTACAAAAGACAACGGATGCAGCTAAATACCTAGGTGTTACAATTAGTAAAGATTTGGACTGGTCTACCAATATAAACATCTCGTATAAAGCTACGAATTCTCTCAGATTCATTAATAGGAACATGAAGACCAGACACAAGAAGGTCAAAGAAAAAGCTTATAACACATACATTATATTCGTCCCTAACTGTAGTAGTGCTCAACAATGTGGCACCCCTGGCAAAAGTCTCACACCTATATAACAGAAAAAAGTGCAAAGCTCAGCTGTACGCTATATATCTGCAATGAGTATAACTATACAAGCAGTCTAACACACATGAGGCATTCAAGCACCAGTCATATACCTATACAAAATCAGAAACAACTTAGTATGCATCGCCCTGTACTACTTACAAGGAACTAGTCTACTTAATTTCGCAGTCCCGAACCCAGTACCATATTACCTATGTTTCCCCATGTGAACAATACCTCTTTGGAATGCTCCCCCCCAACTATGTACATTTCAGCCCCAGTTTAACCAGTTTTGTTGAGCGGATGGCAACTATACAACTCATGTAACACTAATGAGTGTGTTTAACCGTACATCTACATATTACTCCCAACACTCAATACTGAGTATGTAGTTATTTTTAACACTATCTGTCTCAATTAATGAGATTATTAACAACTGTCCTTGACAATCACACTCCTGTCATACCCAGTACGAGTGTTGGGAGTAACATGCAGATTTATATCTTAGCATGCTATCTACCACGGTGGAAAGTGACTCATTTAAAGCGTTTGATCACCCAGGATCATACATATATACAAGCGTCAGGTAACGCAGAACATATCGTCGGTGTGAAACAGGAAACAGTTTTTAACTTGTTTCATTATATTTGTGACTGATTTCTGCTATGCCGAGTTGTCATGTTTTCCTGTCGAAGACACGATATATATTCACAATTCATCATGCCGGAATAGCACCATAAAGTGGGAAGTAATTTAGAAAAACTCCATACAATGTGAGTTATCCTGGTGTATTATATCCCGGTGTTACTGGTTTTCGACGATGTAGTACATAACGGACTCCTATAGGTTTAGAATTGTCATACACTGCAAACAATTTATGTCACCAAATAAACAATATTTTACCTTTCATTCACAAAAATCTCGAAGAAAACCGATTGTTTACTTTTTGAGAAAAGTTGACAAAATAGCGGTATCCTGGATGGGTTTCGTCAACTAGAGGTTTCGTCAACCCTGGAGGTTTCGTCAACGATGTGAAATGTTTGCAAGTTATTAATTGGCAAGGACTTAGTTATGGACATTAATTGTTAATTGATTTAACTAGATCTATGTTATTTTCATTTTTATGTGATTTTTATGTATATTTGTTATAGATGGCTGACAGTCCCAGTGTAGAAATCTTCCGGTAGATCCGCTGATTCCAGTGGAATATATATCTTTACTTGGCTTTGGCATGTGACATGCATCTCGAAAAAAAGAGCTTACATTGTACGCTTGCAAGCTTCAATTATTGTTGCTTAATCGCCTAATTGACGAAACCTCTCACATAATCGAAACCTCTTAACAATTTCCCTCTATATTGCCTTGTTGACGAAATCTCCAGTTGACGAAACCTCCTGCATTCTTCCTGGATATACTAAATACCGCGAATGTTAATTTCATTTCAGCTGGAAAATATCAACATATCCAGGAATAATATTCATTCATACTTTAATATTACCAGATGTCCTTCACCTTTCAACAACATCAAAAATAAATCCGCAATAGTACCACTCACTATTAAAATATGATGAAAATGTACACGCAGTTGGTCCGCCATCTTTGTTTACGAAATATACATAATACCGCGAATTTTAAACCAACATCCAATCAGAAAACAGCACAGGTACTCTAATTGAAAAATATATTACTGGTATAAACTTCCAACTTTTAGTATCTTAATGACATAGAATAAATAAACTTCTGTTGAACAGTCTAATAATTATTACACATATTTTGAAAAACAGGTATCCAGCTAAATATGGTCCAGTTTACTGCTCATTTTCACACATTGGACAGAGAAATCCAGACAGACGCCTTAAAACCGTCACTGGTGTGCAATATTTTAAGTGCACCCAGCCATTGCAAGAATCACACTGTCCCCACTTAATAAATTCAATAGTATAAGCATTTGTGAATGCATCTGGTGTGAATTTCTTGCAAATGATGCACAACTCTGTCTCATCTAGAGTTTCGATTGTTGAGTCAGACTCGCTGTCAACAAGAACATCAGATGTGCGGTTGTTAATACCAGATCTGCTTGGTTTAGGTGTATCTGACTGGTATGGTCGTTTTGCTGTCTTCTTTGTATGTTTTGCTTTTGGTGTAGTATTCTGTGTGGTTGTTGTTTTCAACATGGGTCTCTTCAGAAGAGGTTCTTTTGATGGTGACATCATGTTCCTGTGGAGACTTTGGACAGCGGGTTTCTTCTGCGTTTTGTGTCCAGTTACTGTAGTTATCTTTCTCTGCTCTAAGTAACTTGTTTCATTTGATTGAGATGAGATAGACTCCTCATTATGCTTATACATGGTGGATGGTGCTGTTTTTGTCTGGCTGATTTCTTCACGATTGATGGGGACTATGCCTGCTTTCCGGAAAGAAGATATCAAATTTTCTGGAGTAACACCTTTATTGTATGCTTTGCTGGAAATTTCTGCGATGTTAAATCGGTTGATGTGTACTCCTGGAGTTCTTCTTAGGAAGGCCTGACATTCGGAATAGTAAATTCGTTTGAGTGGTCCAAAGCAGCCAATGTCCAGAGGTTGAGTGACATGAGAAGTATGGGGAGGTAAGTCAAAGAACACAACATTATGTGCTACACCCCATTCCTTCAATGTAAGGTTGACATGGGATTTATGTCCATCAAACAACAATAAAATGGGAGACTCGTGCACATGCACATATTTTAGGAAGTGGCGTTCAAGGAAATCCAAAAATATTAAAGAGTTGGACCATCCATTATCCGACATAGTGCCAGCAGCACCAGGGCATGCCCCACTAAGTAAATCTTTATTCCATCTTTTGCCCGGGAATACATAAAAAGGTGGTATTCTTGACCCCACTGCATTGCCTGATGCGATTAATGTCACATTATGACCTCTGTTTGATGTTATTGCCTGAGGTGTCATACCTTGTTGACACACAACATTGGTTGGACTATGCTCCATCTGTAAACCTGTCTCATCAACAATCCAGATATTTTCAGGCTTGTCTTTCAGATTGTGTTTGTCCATTACTGTTTCTAAATCTTTAAAATACTTGTCCAAGACTGCTTCAGAAGTACACTTGGCGCGTATCACAGACAATTTCTGAGGTTTGGCTAGGGTTATCTCTGGATGACGCTTCTTGAAGTTGTTGTACCAGGACTGGGCAAAGATGGGATCAGATGGGGCCTTTCTCTCTAAACTGACAGCAAAATCAGTTGCTAGGTTGGTGAATTCAGTTCGTGAATAGCCATAGCCTATGCTTGCCATATATACACAATGGTTAGCAAGCTCTTCCTCTTCTTCAAACGAGAGTGTTGCAGATGGTCCTGGGTGAGTATTGAATTTGTTCTGCTCTGGTGCTGGCTGCATTGGTCCCCTGAATCGATCCCTCAGAGTGCTGTCCGGAATCCCAAACATACCAGCAGCTCTGTGGATGCTGGTGCCTGCTGTTCTCACCTCTTCATATGCCAATGCCAATGCCAACTGTTGGGGGTTATACTGCCTCTTTTGACCACGGTGGTGTTGTGCGATGGTTGGAAGCTGAAACAAGAGTCAAAATGCATTAATTAGGCAAAATCTGATACGAGTAATCAATATTATGGATAAGTGTGAAATATTGATTGAAACTAGCAATATTTGCTAAATCTATTGGTTAAAATGTTCAAGAAATATATCGGTCGGAAGTTTAGACCAGTAGAATTTTTTGGCCAAGATCCAACTTCAGTGCGTCTTCAGCAGACGCACTAACGAAATACGCAGTTTTATTGATGAACATGAAAATATACGATACAATTTGATTAGGATTTGTTTTAAAACATGTAAAACATAGTAAAAGTTAAATTGTTTTCTTACCCGTAAAAACGACATATTCTTTCAATCAATCCAGCTGACAGTTGCCGACAGGTATTGTAAACAAAAACACCGGAAGTTGTCGCGAAACAAGTGCGCATGGGTCTACATTTGTAATATTTGTGAAATTCGCGGTAATTAGTACATCGCGGTATTAAGTATATTGAGGATACTCATTCTTAGTAATCCGGCATGACGTCACATGTTTTCGCCTAACTGTGGAAATTGCCTACAGCGCGAGCATTAGTATTTAAGCAACAGTTTTTTTTAACAAAACAATATAAATAAGGAAGACTTACTTTAATAATAGGTTTAATTTATCATTTTCACTCAAAATTCATTTGTTGGAGAGCATTTTGTCTATATACTGTATCTAAAACACTAATTTAGTTTAACTTAGACAAACACACGGGGCATAAAAAGTCGTCACCCCTCCTAATTACTCTGACTGGGTGCAGAACCGTAACTGGGCCCATCCATCGAACACATCACACGGTGCCTAACAGAGAATAACTAGGTTTACACAACCATGTATATCAGTTGGAGAACCTCTGTGACAACACATGGACCTGAAGGCGAAAAACGGTGAAAATCGATATTATGCATAAGGACCCCTTGTGTGTAATAACGGACGGAACTCATAAACACGGAGCAGTGAGACTATAATGACATTTTTATTCGTAAATATATTGGCGTGGCAGACAATGCATATGTCATTTTGGAGAATAAATTGCTAATTTCTTTAAACAATGATATTTATATGGTGACATAAAACGGATATAGTGAAATTAGTGAAAACTGGGGTAGGTTTAAAGTTTTCACCGCTTATTTATGTTTATTTGTAATTCCAGTAACTGGTGCGTGAAATATTGCGTGATCTCTCGCGACTTGCTATTCCCACAGTTAGGCGAAAACCTGTTCTGGGCGAAAACTCTTCAGGATACTGTATCATAGTGTATCCCGGTGTGAAGAATTTTCGCATGGAACAGGTTTTTGCCTAACTGTGGGAATAGCAAGTTGCGATCCAGTTACCGGAAATATAAATAAACAAACCTTGTGCACTTCCAATAGGTCCAGACGGATCTGTAGTCCAGTGGTAACATGCTGGACTGGTAATCCAGGGATCGCAGGTTCGATCCCCAGTCTGACCCTAATAAAATTAACAGTCTTTCAGATGGGACTTTAAACCGAGGTCTCGTGTCGGTGCTGTACACCATGCACGTAAAAGAACCAGAGGAGATTCTGGAATGGGTTTCTGTCTATCATTGCACTATCCTCCAAAAATCTAAAATTACTAATCTCTTCAGGAGGCGTCGCTCATATGGGCAACCGGTAACGACGATAAATAAACGTAAAATATACTTCCAATATATTTCTAACTGATCATAGAGATCAGACAGGTAAATAAGCGGTGAAAACTTTAAACCTACCACAGTGTTCACTAATTTCACTATATCCATTTTATGTCGCCATATAAATATAATTTTTTAAAGAAATTAGCAATTTTTTCTCCAAAATGACATATACGTCGTCTGCCACGTCAATATCGGTTTTCTTCGAGATTTTTGTGAATGAATGGTAAAATATTGTTTATTTGGTGACATAAAATTGTTTGCATTTTTTTATCTGTGAGGATGTCAATTTTGACTGAGAAATTTGATACCAGTAGGAATACATGCCATATAGGCAGTGTACGACAAATTTTTTAAGGACTTGGTTGCCCACTGGGAATTTTGATCTGGTTGCCCAGGATTTTGACGTGTTTGTCCAGTATTTTTCTTTCAATTTTCGGTGCAGTTTTGAGCCCAACAATGTTATTGTCAATTTATTCAAAGCATGTTTAATTATTTAAGTCAATAATGATTAATATAACACCATGGTCATTCAATTGTTATGTTAGCTGTTCTACAGTTTACAAGTTTAAGTATTAAAAAACAGATTTTAATATTAACTTGCTTAGGTAAGTCACCTCTTTCACTGAATCCAGGACTCCGATCTCAAGCTTGTGGGCAACACAGTGAACTGGAAGTAAGTATGGGTGCTTACTTTTCAGCATGGTGCTAACACCAGATCTACATCCCATCATCACAGCTGCTCCATCAAAATTGGCACATATAAGTTTGGGTCCTTCTGTGTGATTAAGTCCCACATTCTGCATGCCTTTCTCTATGCCACTCAGTACTCCAGCTGCCGTTGCACTCTCCACAGCCTCTATCGATGCTAGCTATGTGACAGCAACTCCCTTAAAAACGAAGCGAATAAGGACATTGTACTGTTCAACGATGGAGTAATCTGTTGAACCATCAGCTAACACTGTGACAAACCTGACATTGGTTAACCTTTGCATTGTGTTGTGTCGCTGTTCCTCTGCGATGCTGAGAAGAAACAGCTTTGCACTCTTTTCAGTGAGGTAGTTGGATCCTATGTCTATGTAGTCCTTTCCTATGTCCTGTCTGTTCTTCATGTGTATTTCCATGTGGGTTTCGTAGTCACTCAATGGCTTGCCTTTCTTGGCGAGAGCATACACCGAGTTGAACATGACTTTCAACGTGTTCATATTAATCTGTGCACTTCTCTTGCTAGCCTTGACCAATGGCCCATTCCTGACCAGTTCCTTCCTTTCAGTTTGAGACATTGTTTTCCTCCTTGAAGTCTCTGTGGCTTTAATGTGACTAGCTGATGTTTCGTGCTTCTTAAGCGGGTCAATCCTCATGTTCCTGCTGCCAGTAAAGAGAGGTGACTGCTTGTCGGCCAAACTTGGGTTATCTGTGCACGAGAAACAGTGCATAACACCACAAGCACTATCAGGCTTGCCATTATCTTCGTCTGTATATCGCAGCCAAGGAAATGTTACTTTCCATGATGCCTGGAATCTCCGAACACGGGTATTTTTGTCATACTCCTTGTCCGTAATCTTGGGGCGTTTCGTTACTTTAGAATTAGATGATGATGCAGAACGTTTTTCTGAAGACGAAGGAGACTGCGTTGGTGTTGGTGAATCCACTGACCGGATAATGAAACGATCCATCGTAACTGATCGAAAGTAACATTTATTTAATTCAAAATTCACTAAAAGACTGCGCTAAACCTAAATTTAAATAACTAAATTTATAAACATCAAGTTCACAACACAACGCTCCATCAACGCGCAAAATCATAGCATCGGAAATAATAAAAGTAATTGAAATGGTCTGGATTTCGCAGTTTGTTGTGCTCGCCATTTTTTGTTTTACCGTTGATTCTCGGCATTCGGCAAACACCGCAATTAAAAGCTAGTACACATTGACAAACTGTTTCCCGGCCACTATATGATATACCTCTGTAATCGGGAACCGGCATAATACGTCATCAATTAAAATACGCGGAGCATAGAAATCTTGACAGCGGAGTCAACATTTTTGGCTTAGCGAAATATTTGTTTTATAATATTTAACAGGATTTTCCGGGCAACTATTTTGGCATTTTTGGGGTTGCCCGGTGGGCAACTGCTTTTCAAACTTAGTTGCCCGCCGAGATATTTCAGTTGCCCGCGGGCTCCGGGCATAGGATTTGTCGTACACTGCATATAGGACAACCTTGTAATGCCACATGAGAGACTGTCACTTTACAAATGTGAAATGCAACCGTTGCATTACAAAGTCATTGAAATTCACCTAAATATTAATTATATGAACATAAATATATGAGAGTAATGAAAAAAATCAAGTTTTGAATAAAGGACGGTAAATTTACCCGTATAAATGACATGTCAGCATGATTTTGCTATACATAGTTCCCACGGCCGGTGTCATATAGAATATTGACCCCCCTCAAAATAATGACCCGCGGGTCATTATTCAGCCATAGAATATTGACCCCCCTCAAAATAATGACCCGCGGGTCATTATTCAGCCATAGAATATTGACCCCCCTTGCGGAAAAATGACCCCCCCTTGCAAATAGCAATATATAGTGGGAAAATATTGAATTTATTATAATTAAATGTTAGTTAGCACTGTTTAAGGCCTAACAACATATATTTTGATTTAACGATGTACAGAATAACATAAATATATTGAATCTGAAAAAGAAGTATGCAGATAATTTGTCTCTTATCAATTTCTAAAGATGATAATGAGGTGGTGGGTGCTGTATAACTAGGAGGTTCACATAATGCATAATATTTACACAGACAAACATAAAACAAATAAGAACAATGACCCTACCCCCTATGTATACACTGAACATCAATGCCATAGAATAATGACCCCTCTATGTGTAGACTATATGAGCGAGAGGGTCACTTTTCGATGCCATGGAATAATGACCCCCTGGAATGGGTCTCTCTCTGTATCATTGCACTATCCTTCAAAAATATAAAATGACTTAATCTTTTCAGGAGGCGTCGCTCATATGGGCAACCAGTACTGACGATAAATAAATGTAACACACACTCACACTATGGATGCTTCTTCAGCAGAAATTGATGCATATTTCTTTAATTTATTTAATTAATATGTTATCCACTTATTATAGCAAACTATTCTTATCATGTTTATTCATATTCTCTTAATCTTTCCCGAAAATGTGCACAATTATGTAATATGTTGTTAACAATTGTAATTCTGACTATTGTGGTTCATATTAAACCTTATCTTCTTTGCCATAGGTGTGAAAAGCAATAAAATCTTATGTTTAGGGAACTGCAACCAACAGTGACACTTCCTGTGTTCCCAATGGTGTATGGTCAAGTCGGACCGTGGTCACCTCGGACCACATTTTGTGTGGTCAACTCGGACCATATTTGTGGTCACCTCGGACCACATTTGTGGTCACCTCGGACCGTATGTGTGGTCACCTCGGACCACATATGTGGTCACCTCGGACCATCGCAATTGACGATATTTTCCGTATTTTAGCAACCAATATCAGGTAAATAATATTTCTATTATTTTCTTTGATCATGTTAATACTGTGTTATAATAGCGTACTGCGTAACTGTCTGATAACTAATTAAGTGTTTTCTTTGATGAGGTTAATTATACTGTTGACATTAGTAAATTTAGTTCATCTCATTAACGAGTGACTGTGTCATAACTAATTAGGTCTTTATTTTTTTTTAGCTCGTTAATTATAGTGTGACATTCTTTAATTCTGAGTAAATCGTCTCAAAATGACAATTCTTTCTCGTTTGCTTTATAAATAGCAGTCGAAGATGTGGTGTTGCAACAAATACAGACAGTCATTCATCATGGATATTGCTACGTGTCCGTGTTTATTTTGCGAGAAACCCGTTAAGAGTGATCAGCAGGCCATTGACTGTGACTCTTGTGGTAGATGGCAGCAGTCATCAGCAGGCCATTGACTGACTCTTGTGGTAGATGGCAGGCCATTGACTGTGACTCTTGTGGTAGATGGCAGGCCATTGACTGTGACTCTTGTGGTAGATGGCAGCACCGTGGTTGTGGAAACTCTTGTGGTAGATGGCAGCACCGTGGTTGTGGAAACTCTTGTGGTAGATGGCAGCACCGTGGTTGTGGAAACTCTTGTGGTAGATGGCAGCACCGTGGTTGTGGAAACTCTTGTGGTAGATGGCAGCACCGTGGTTGTGGAAACTCTTGTGGTAGATGGCAGCACCGTGGTTGTGGAAACTCTTGTGGTAGATGGCAGCACCGTGGTTGTGGAAACACAGGTATGTATAGTTTTCTGATATGTGTTCTGTACAATATGTTTCATATTGCGTGGATTATCAGTTGGTTTTGTTTATTGCGTAATCATGTACATGATAATATATATATATAGATATAAACCTACACGTTAGTGGAAACACATTTTATTGATAATGTTATTCACAGTTAAAACTCTCTCGTCGAAGATTTTTTTTTGTTGCTGACAGAACCCGTGTCCTAGTATGGAAATGTGACCTGCTATGGCCAATGTCTTTGGCAATTGTTTGCAAAGTATACATGCATGCAGCTTAAAGTTGTGTTTTATTTGAAGAACAATATAAAGACTCGGGATAGGCGTTATATTTGGACAGCTTTGTACAACATTGTTTCAGATAGGGCCATTTTACTGATCGATGCGAAATCTGACATCCCACAGAGTAGAATCCCTGTACTTAAATATATATACTAGTACCCCCAAACGTGCCGAATCCCTGTGTATATGACATGCTGTATTATCCGCATGAGAAAAATACTGCTTTGTTGTTATGATATGCATTCCTAATGGAAAAAAATGAGAAATACTACAGGTGTGTTAGCTGTTATGAAATGAAATTCCCAAACATATTTTCACGGAGAAATAAAAAAAACTACAGATTTCTAATGAAATTCCGAGAATTTCCTGTAAAACCATTGTCCTTGATGCTGAATGGAAGTAAATCACGTTTCAATCGATTAGTTGTAAATTTGTTTCTTCTGTTTTCAGAATGATTCCAATCAGCTTCCCGAGTACAGTGCGATTGAGCTATCTCCAAGTACTCGCCTGATGATGCCTGCACGTCCAATTGGTCCTATGGAAAGCTCCCGTATTTCATTCATGGATGTTGATACGGGTGACAGGGAGGAGGATATTGGGCTGACAATGCCAGATGTTACAACATACGCCGCCCCTGATGAGACAACTTTCGATGTAGAACGTCCGACTCGTTCTGTTGTAGCGGAAGACAGTGCAGTGTAAGTAAACACTTTCAACGAATTTGCGAACAGCGCAGTACCGGATTAGCTAATAAATGTAACCGTGTGTAATACTCATATTATCTGTAGCCTTATTGCATATTTTGCCGAAAATAACTTATATTAATAACCTACACAACGGAAAATTGAAAATGAATATCATAACCGTTTTATGTACTTTCAGGTCCGTAGCTGATGATACTATCATCCGTGAATATGTTGGGGATATTGAGTCAACGAGAACGTTTGAGATAGTCGATACTGGCTCCATCCGTGGAAAAAGAAAACTGGTATCCAGTGCAGGATATTCGTTTGTGGTCAAACGCCAACAGAAGAATGGGACGACGGAATGGCGATGTAGTGTTCGTGGACACAAGACTGGATGCAATGCAGTGGTGCGACAGAATGGTGACATCTTCACAGAGAGTCAACATACCCACTCACATCCTGCACAACCAGGCTTGTTGTCCGCCGTGAAAGTTATTTCAGATGTAAGTACTATTCAACTGTCTGTATGTATAATATACATGTATATCTTATTACAGAAGAATGCAGAAATAACCTAATAGAATACAAGTCGCACATGCGATACGGCATATTCAGTTATCTTATCATATATATCAGTTATTGGCTCTTAAATAAATAATAGATAAATTATCCCATTATCTCATTGCAGGCGAAGACCAATGGAAAGCAGAATGTGTTCGAGACAGCTAACAACCTCGTCAGAAATGCCACGGATGAACATCTCAGGGCCGAACAACCAGCTGGTGCGCGTGTATCAGAACAGAGGTTAATTAGAGTGGTGAACCGGGCAAGAGCCACAATTAGGCCAAAGGATCCCGAAGATCTCACATTTGAGGTAAGTATTTATTGTAGAAAAGTGACTAGTGTAGTTGTATCATTTTTGCTCTATATAATTAGAGCGAGTATTCAAACATTATTTTTTTTATTATTTGTTTTACAGGTAGACGACGCCTTCTTGGAATCAACTATTGACGAGTCATTCCTGAGAAGAGATGTCATCGTCGGGACTAGCCGCCACTTGATTTTCGCCACGACTAAACAGCTGGAGCTGCTCTCCAACGCGAAGACATGGTACATAGATGGAACCTTCAAGGTCATCAGTAAGCCCTTTTACCAGTTGCTGTCAGTGCATGGATTCGTCAAATCGGGCGAAGACGTCAAACAGCTGCCATTATGTTTCATCATGATGTCGGACAAACGAAAGAAAAGCTATAAGAAGGTAAATATTAATACATTTAATACATTAATTTCAATGGTCTTGATCATCCTATGAATGTACTAACACGTCAATCAGCCCTGTCATGACCCTGTCGATCAGACTCTGACCTGATCAGACTTTACAATCAATGTTACATATATTCATTTACAATCAATGTTCGAATACATATATTCATTTACAATCAATGTTCGAATACATATATTCATTTACAACCAATGTTCGAATACATATATTCATTTACAATCAATGTTCGAATACATATATTCATTTACAATCAATGTTCGAATACATATATTCATTTACAATCAATGTTCGATACATATATTCACAATGTTCGAATACATATATTCATTTACAATCAATGTTCGAATACATATATTCATTTACAATCAATGTTCGAATACATATATTCATTTACAATCAATGTTCGAATACATATATTCATTTACAATCAATGTTCGAATACATATATTCATTTACAATCAATGTTCGAATACATATATTCATTTACAATCAATGTTCGAATACATATATTCATTTACAATCAATGTTCGAATACATATATTCATTTACAATCAATGTTCGAATACATATATTCATTTACAATCAATGTTCGAATACATATATTCATTTACAATCAATGTTCGAATACATATATTCATTTACAATCAATGTTCGAATACATATATTCATTTACAATCAATGTTCGAATACATATATTCATTTACAATCAATGTTCGAATACATATATTCATTTACAATCAATGTTCGAATACATATATTCATTTACAATCAATGTTCGAATACATATATTCATTTACAATCAATGTTCGAATACATATATTCATTTACAATCAATGTTCGAATACATATATTCATTTACAATCAATGTTCGAATACATATATTCATTTACAATCAATGTTCGAATACATATATTCATTTACAATCAATGTTCGAATACATATATTCATTTACAATCAATGTTCGAATACATATATTCAGTAAGCATAACTAATATAACATAACTATTACAGGTGTTCAAGGCCATCAAAGAATTGACGCAGGACAGGAAGGTCGACACGTTCGTCGTTGATTTCGAGGCGGGCCTGTGGCAGGGACTACGATCGGCATTCGACGAGCCTCGTATACAGGGATGTGCCTTCCATTTTGGTCAAGCTCTGTGGCGAAAGGTGCAGGAGAATGGACTACAGGTACATAATAATTGAACATGTATATTAATTCTCATATTAAATGATAAATGTCTTTCAAATAAGTATATGATTTCTGATTTCCGAAATTGTTCGAAATATTATAATAATAATCTATTATTTAATTATCAATCATTAAGTGTTTCGTATCAGTATATGATTTCCATATTTTCCGTTTCAGCCCGCATACCAAGCCAGAGACAACGTCTACAAGGCCATCAGGAAGATCTTTGCTCTGCCGCTTCTTCCAGCCGATGACATCAGAGAGGCTTTCGCCACCATTAGAGCAAAGGTCTACCCAACAACGACGTAGAGGGTTGGCACGCACGACTAAACAGAAGGGCGAAGAAAGGTTAGTTTTCATATATAAAGTCATGCAGTTGGAGACGATTCTAATTTGCTTCACAGTCATAATTTTGCTGAAAAATAATGGACGTAATTGTATGAGCATGAGACACAAATATTTTAAAAATGTATCACACGTGTACATGATCGTAATTAGCTTATTGAATAATATTTGAAATAATGATGCAATTACATGAGACACACATTTTTATCTCACATGTTTATAATTATGTTATGTGCTTATTTGGTGTAGGTAACTTGCCGATGTACCTACTCATCTCCCTTCTATACCAGGAAGCCAGATTGATTCCAACTCAGGTCAAACTAATTAAGGAGGGGAAACTTAGAAGACATCAACGACGCCAAACAACAAAAGTACAGGGACAGCTCCAGAACTTGTGGCACAGGTACGGCACAAGAGAAATCTCCACCAACAGCCTTCTTAAGTACTGCGCGAGGATTTATGGACCATGTTAGGAATATGTGCTAATTATCATAAATGTTGCTATTTCTGTTATGTATACTAATATTACTCAAATGTCCACATGTAAATTCATTGATTTGTTTATTAAAACGTGTTTTTTGTAAATTACTTGTTGTTTTTCTTATTTACAATTTGTTGAGCATGGTGGTCCGACTTGACCGCAGAGATGGTCCGACTTGACCACACATATGGTCCGACTTGACCACACAGATGGTCCGACTTGACCATGGTCACCTCGGACCGTGGTCACCTCGGACCGTCAATATGGTCCGAGGTGACCACGGTCCGAGATGACCACGGTCCGACTTGACCGTAATTCTTCACTGGTTACATGTTTTATATCATTCATAATAAGTAATATTTTAATATTGTATGAGCAATGACAGACAACATTATATTTTATAATATATGCCTCTCTATGTATTCAGTGCAAGAAACTGTTCCATGCGTACATGTAGAATGTGATCCCCATAATGTAGATTATCTGATTGAGGGTAGGTCACTTTTCCATGCCATAAAATTGTGTCCCCCTATAATTATGTAAACTATATGAGTGAGGGGGGGGGTCACTTTTCCATGCCATAGAATAATGACCTCCCTGTGTGTAAACTATACGACTAAGGGGGGTCACTTTTCCATTCCATAGAATAATGACCTCCCTGTGTGTAAACTATACGACTGAGGGGGGTCAATTTTCCATTCCATAGAATAATGACCTCCCTGTGTGTAAACTATTCCATGTCATAGAATAATCACCCCCATATGTGTATATTATATGAGTGAGAGGGGGTCACTATCCATATCATAGGATAATCACCCTCATATGTGTATATTATATGAGTGGGAGGGGGTCACTAGCCACATCATAGGATAATCACCCCCATATGTGTATATTATATGAGTGGGAGGGGGTCACTATCCATATCATAGAATAATCACCCCCATATGTGTATATTATATGAGTGAGAGGGAGTCACTATCCATATCATAGAATAATCGCCCCCATATGTGTATATTATATGAGTGAGAGGGAGTCACTATCCATATCATAGAATAATCACCCCCATATGTGTATATTATATGAGTGGGAGGGGGTCACTAGCCATATAATAGGATAATCACCCCCATATGTGTATATTATATGAGTTGGAGTGTGTCACTATCCATGTCATAGGATAATCACCCCCATATGTGTATATTATATGAGTGGGAGGGTGTCACTAGCCATATCATAGGATAATCACCCCCATATGTGTATATTATATGAGTGGGAGGGTGTCACTGTCCATATCATAGGATAATCACCCCCATATGTGTATATTATATGAGTGGGAGGGTGTCACTATCCATATCATAGGATAATCACCCTCATATGTGTAGATTATATGAGTGGGAGGGGGTCACTATCCATATCATAGGATAATCACCCTCATATGTGTAGATTATATGAGTTGGAGTGTGTCACTATCCATATCATAGAATAATCACCCCCATATGTGCAGATTATATGAGTGGGAAGGAGTCACTATCCATATCATAGGATAATCACCCTCATATGTGTATAGTATATGAGTGGGAGGGAGTCACTATCCATATCATAGGATAATGGAAAGGTGACCCCCTCACTCATATAGTTAATATTCTGGGGGGTCATTATTCTATGGCATGGAAAAGTGACCCCCTTCACTCATATAGTTAATATACAGGGGGATCATTATTCTATGGCATGGAAAAGTGACCCCCTTCACTCATATAGTTAATATACAGGGGGGTCATTATTCTATGGCATGGAAAAGTGACCCCCTTCACTCATATAGTTAATATACAGGGGGGTCATTATTCTATGGCATGGAAAAGCGACCCCCCTCACTCATATAATTAATATACAGGGGGTCATTATTCTATGGCATGGAAAAGTGACCCCCCTCACTCATATAGTTAATATACAGGGAGGTCATTATTCTATGGCATGGAAAAGTGACCCCCTTCACTCATATAGTTAATATACAGGGGGGTCATTATTCTATGGCATGGAAAAGCGACCCCCCTCACTCATATAATTAATATACAGGGGGGTCATTATTCTATGGCATGGAAAAGCGACCCCCCTCACCCATATAATTAATATACAGGGGGGTCATTATTCTATGGCATGGAAAAGCGACCCCCTTCACTCATATAGTTAATATACAGGGGGGTCATTATTCTATGGCATGGAAAAGTGACCCCCTCACTCATATAGTTAATATACAGGGGGGTCATTATTCTATGGCATGGAAAAGTGACCCCCCTCACTCATATAGTTAATATACAGGGGGGTCATTATTCTATGGCATGGAAAAGCGACCCCCCTCACTCATATAGTTAATATACAGGGGGTCATTATTCTATGGCATGGAAAAGCGACCCCCCTCACTCATATAGTTAATATACAGGGGGGTCATTATTCTATGGCATGGGAAAAGCGACCCCCCTCACTCATATAGTTAATATACAGGGGGGTCATTATTCTATGGCATGGAAAAGTGACCCCCTTCACTCATATAGTTAATATACAGGGGGGTCATTATTCTATGGCATGGAAAAGTGACCCCCCTCACTCATATAGTTAATATACAGGGAGGTCATTATTCTATGGCATGGAAAAGTGACCCCCTTCACTCATATAGTTAATATACAGGGAGGTCATTATTCTATGGCATGGAAAAGCGACCCCCTCACTCATATAGTTAATATACAGGGGGGTCATTATTCTATGGCATGGAAAAGTGACCCCCTCACTCATATAGTTAATATACAGGGGGGTCATTATTCTATGGCATGGAAAAGCGACCCCCCTCACTCATATAGTTAATATACAGGGGGTCATTATTCTATGGCATGGAAAAGTGACCCCCCTCACTCATATAGTTAATATACAGGGGGGTCATTATTCTATGGCATGGAAAAGTGACCCCCCTCACTCATATAGTTAATATACAGGGGGTCATTATTCTATGGCATGGAAAAGCGACCCCCTCACTCATATAGTTAATATACAGGGGGGTCATTATTCTATGGCATGGAAAAGTGACCCCCCTCACTCATATAGTTAATATACGGGGGTCATTATTCTATGGCATGGAAAAGTGACCCCCCTCACTCATATAGTTAATATACAGGGGGTCATTATTCTATGGCATGGAAAAGTGACCCCCCTCACTCATATAGTTAATATACAGGGGGGTCATTATTCTATGGCATGGAAAAGTGACCCCCCTCACTCATATAGTTAATATACAGGGGGGTCATTATTCTATGGCATGGAAAAGCGACCCCCCTCACTCATATAGTTAATATACAGGGGGGTCATTATTCTATGGCATGGAAAAGCGACCCCCCTCACTCATATAGTTAATATACAGGGGGGTCATTATTCTATGGCATGGAAAAGCGACCCCCCTCACTCATATAGTTAATATACAGGGGGGTCATTATTCTATGGCATGGAAAAGTGACCCCCTTCACTCATATAGTTAATATACAGGGAGATCATTATTCTATGGCATGGAAAAGCGACCCCCCTCACTCATATAGTTAATATACAGGGGGGTCATTATTCTATGGCATGGAAAAGTGACCCCCCTCACTCATATAGTTAATATACAGGGGGGTCATTATTCTATGGCATGGAAAAGCGACCCCCCTCACTCATATAGTTAATATACAGGGGGGTCATTATTCTATGGCATGGAAAAGTGACCCCCTCACTCATATAGTTAATATACTGGGGGGTCATTATTCTATGGCATGGAAAAGCGACCCCCCTCATTCATATAATTAATATACAGGGAGGTCATTATTCTATGGCATGGAAAAGCGACCCCCCTCACTCATATAGTTAATATACAGGGGGGTCATTATTCTATGGCATGGAAAAGTGACCCCCCTCACTCATATAGTTAATATACAGGGAGGTCATTATTCTATGGCATGGAAAAGTGACCCCCTTCACTCATATAGTTAATATACAGGGGGGTCATTATTCTATGGCATGGAAAAGCGACCCCCCTCACTCATATAGTTAATATACAGGGGGGTCATTATTCTATGGCATGGAAAAGTGACCCCCTCACTCATATAGTTAATATACAGGGGGGTCATTATTCTATGGCATGGAAAAGTGACCCCCCTCACTCATATAGTTAATATACAGGGGGGTCATTATTCTATGGCATGGAAAAGTGACCCCCTTCACTCATATAGTTAATATACAGGGGGGTCATTATTCTATGGCATGGAAAAGCGACCCCCCTCACTCATATAGTTAATATACAGGGGGGTCATTATTCTATGGCATGGAAAAGTGACCCCCCTCACTCATATAGTTAATATACAGGGGGGTCATTATTCTATGGCATGGAAAAGCGACCCCCCTCACTCATATAGTTAATATACAGGGGAGTCATTATTCTATGGCATGGAAAAGTGACCCCCCTCACTCATATAGTTAATATACAGGGGGGTCATTATTCTATGGCATGGAAAAGTGACCCCCCTCACTCATATAGTTAATATACAGGGGAGTCATTATTCTATGGCATGGAAAAGTGACCCCCCTCACTCATATAGTTAATATACAGGGGGGTCATTATTCTATGGCATGGAAAAGTGACCCCCCTCACTCATATAGTTAATATACAGGGGGGTCATTATTCTATGGCATGGAAAAGTGACCCCCCTCACTCATATAGTTAATATACAGGGGGGTCATTATTCTATGGCATGGAAAAGTGACCCCCCTCACTCATATAGTTAATATACAGGGAGGTCATTATTCTATGGCATGGAAAAGTGACCCCCTTCACTCATATAGTTAATATACAGGGGGGTCATTATTCTATGGCATGGAAAAGCGACCCCCCTCACTCATATAGTTAATATACAGGGGGGTCATTATTCTATGGCATGGAAAAGTGACCCCCCTCACTCATATAGTTAATATACAGGGGGGTCATTATTCTATGGCATGGAAAAGCGACCCCCCTCACTCATATAGTTAATATACAGGGGAGTCATTATTCTATGGCATGGAAAAGTGACCCCCCTCACTCATATAGTTAATATACAGGGGGGTCATTATTCTATGGCATGGAAAAGTGACCCCCCTCACTCATATAGTTAATATACAGGGGGGTCATTATTCTATGGCATGGAAAAGTGACCCCCCTCACTCATAAGTTAAACAGGGGGGTCATTATTCTATGGCATGGAAAAGTGACCCCCTCACTCATATAGTTAATATACAGGGGGGTCATTATTCTATGGCATGGAAAAGTGACCCCCCTCACTCATATAGTTAATATACAGGGGGGTCATTATTCTATGGCATGGAAAAGTGACCCCTTCACTCATATAGTTAATATACAGGGGGTCATTATTCTATGGCATGGAAAAGTGACCCCCTCACTCATATAGTTAATATACAGGGGGGTCATTATTCTATGGCATGGAAAAGTGACCCCCTCACTCATATAGTTAATATACAGGGGGGTCATTATTCTATGGCATGGAAAAGTGACCCCCTTCACTCATATAGTTAATATACAGGGGGGTCATTATTCTATGGCATGGAAAAGCGACCCCCCTCACTCATATAGTTAATATACAGGGGGGTCATTATTCTATGGCATGGAAAAGCGACCCCCCTCACTCATATAGTTAATATACAGGGGGGGTCATTATTCTATGGCATGGAAAAGTGACCCCCCTCACTCATATAGTTAATATACTGGGGAGTCATTATTCTATGGCATGGAAAAGCGACCCCCCTCACTCATATAGTTAATATATAGGGGGGTCATTATTCTATGGCATGGAAAAGTTTCCACTGGGAGGCACACATTATGAAACATAATGTTATCTGTCCTTGCTCATACAATAATAAAATATTATGTATTATGAATGATATAAAACATGTAACACAGGAAGTGTGACAGTTGATTGCAGTGCTCCAACAATAAGGTTTTATTGCTTTATTATGGCGATTTTCACACCTGTGGACAAATTAGTTAGCCACACCAGTCAGAATTATAATGGTTAACAGCATATTATATATTTTCTGGAAAGTTTAAGAGAACATGCATGAATATGATAAGAATGGTTAGTACTGTGCTATTTTATGGTATTTATTTTGAGCTGCATGGTTTCAAATACCAATTAAGTTGAGTGTATGTCTTTTTTCATACATAAATTCAATATAATTTTATTGATAATTGTTAATTTTATAGCTTTAAGCAATTATTAATAAAATATATTGATAACATTGTTTTTGTAGGCTTTGGGGATGGGGGGTCATTATTCTATAAGGGGGGTAATTATTCTATAATGGAATATGGACCCGCGGGTCACTTTTTCCTATAGAATAATGACCCGCGGGTCATTATTTTGGCGAGTCAATATTCTATATGACACCTCAATAAATTGGTTCAGTTCTATCATTTTTAACCTACCCTTTTCGTAGCTTTGGACAATAATTTTTATCGGCTGATTTTATCCGGTTTGGAGTCCCATCATATGTTTGATCCATTTTATATCTGCCGCAGTTGGATTATTTAATACCGTTAAAGGGAAAAGCAGTTTTGGAAAAGCATTGATGCATATGTAAGCATTGATCAAATTCTTCTATTTTGGGGTCTACATTTAATGTATGCACTCTATCTCTATCATTACAAAAATATATTCCTAATGTTTTTGCTTTGTCTGCTGTTCATTCAAAACACACACAAACATTTCATCACAGCTCTAAAAATCAATGATTTGGAGTAGTTTAATCTTAAGCCTGATATATTTCCAAAGTTATCTAGTGTTGATATTAGTGTTTCCATTGATCGTCTAGAACCATCCATGCAAAAAGTAGCATCGTCGGCAAACATAGTATTTTTTATTTCTATTTCGTTGATTACTATCCCATTTATAGAGTTATTTTTCCTGACACTATAAGATAATAATTCAATAGCTATTATAAATAAATATGGAGACAAAGGACATCCTTGTCTAACCACCTATATTGAAGAAGTCTGTTAGATGACCATTGTTTGTCACACAGCTTGATATATTGAAATAAAATACTTCTATCCATTTGATAAGAGTAGGTCCGAAATTTAGGAACTTTAATGTCTTAATTATATATTCATGACTAATGCTGTCGAAGGCTTTTTCAAAATCTGCGAAAAAAAGGAGCCCTGCTAATTGTTTTTCATTTAAGTGATCAATTGTTTCATACAGAAGTCTTATATTTTCTCCAATGTATCTGCCTTTAATGAATCCAGTTTGCGAAGAGTCAATAATTGTATTCAATGTTGATTTTATAGGTTTGGCTATTGCTTTTGTTGCTATCTTTTAATCTATGTTAAGTTAGCTAATTGGTCTCCAGTTTGACAGATTTGTTGTATCTTTTCCTTTTTGGGGTATTAAATTGATAATACTTTGTTTTCTGTAGTGTGGTTAATTCCCCTTTCTCTAAGGAATTACTTGTCTAAAAAAAGACTTGACTAAATACGTTTTTACATCATTCCAAAATAGCTTATAGAATTCAGTTGTAATTCCGTCAGATCCTGGACTTTTGTTATTATTCATCTCTTTTAGTGCATTGTAGCATTCTGCTTCAGACAATATACCTTCTCATGCATTTTTCTCTTCATTATTCAATTTATTACTATAGTCATCAGGAAAGAAGTTTATGTCTGTGTAATGTCTCTTTTCTTGTAAAGATTGTGGTAGTAATTTTTTTCTTGTAATAAAATTTCATCTTTATCTGTTACATTTTTTCCATTAATATTTAGCTGTGAAATAATCTTTTTTTCTAATTTCCTTCTCTAAATCCGCAAAAAACTTTGTATTTTTTTTCTCCTCCTTCAACCCAGTTAACCGTTGATATACAAATAATGCCATCTACTTTTCTTCCTTACATTTCTTCTAATTTCCTCTGCTTTGTTTATTTTGCTAAGCAAGCACTGAAGTACTGAACAAGCACACTAATAAATCCCACACTGACATTATCGCCGATATTAAATCGTATTTAGAACACATGTTTATTTACACATATGTTATGTCAGTGAATGCGTTACTTAAATGATGACATATTAAAATTAAAAAATTATTTCTAAGGAAAGATACTCGTGAGCACTGATCAATAAACTGAGGTTTAGTAACACTTTACATTCAAAACTTGTTAAACAACCGCAGTGGGCCATATACGGATAATGATTAACTTTTTTAGTCCCAATATCCGCATAAAGACCGCCACAGCCGATTAATAATCTTCAAATACTGCCCACAGTAACATCAGCCCTTAGATTACCGTGGCACAGTTGGTAGCATGCTGGGATAAAATATCATCGATTTGTCTGCACAAGGGATTTTTGAATCTAAGAACTGTTTGCTCCGCTGAACCTGACATGGCATAACCATAGTGATTGTCTAATGTTATGAATATTGTCAAAATTATTTTTGCATTTGAGGCATTATAGTAGAGTTCTTTTATGAAAATAAAGGAATTAATTCCTACAAAAGCGATTTTTGGTATATGCAATATATAGGGTGTCTTAACTAACATAGCAAAAGTCCACCACAGTCTTCTGATGCTAAATGCCTTTTTTGGGGTAAAACGTTGAAAATATAAACAAAACTGCGAAATTCTGGAATCCGCCTATAACTCCATCTTTATTTATCTTAGGAAGTTAAAATTGGCCATGGAAGTATAAATATAAATTGCGCATAGATTAAAGCCATTACCGTTTTCAAAAACAATCCAATATGGTGGCAAAAATCCAAAATGGCCGCCGAAAATTCGTCTCCAACTAGTTCCCAGCCCCAGTCCGTTGGATTCAGTGCATCATCACATTTCCAGTCCTGTACTTGCAGGT
This sequence comes from Archivesica marissinica, assembly GCA_014843695.1. NCBI lineage: Eukaryota > Metazoa > Mollusca > Bivalvia > Venerida > Vesicomyidae > Archivesica > Archivesica marissinica. The sequence continues at coordinate 87,914,725 of CM026397.1, read as the reverse complement.
AAACTCGCAAGCTGTAGAATTTTGCAGCATCAGAGGTTGGGGGGAGTTGTTTCGGATCAACAAACATGGTACTTTTGGCTACCTTATCGACAAACTTGCTCACACGTAAGCTGTCCAATGTTTCTCCACGACTGCCTTTGTATAGATACAGGAGAGCTTGTTCCCCACTGCTGACAATATTCTCTTTTGTCACCTCTGTGGGTGGTGTATGAAACACTGATGCAACATGACGGAATACTTCACTCTTTTCAAATGCTTTCAGAGCAGTCCCTTTTCCTAAGCCAAACACTTTTGACGTCGTATCGCACCCCAACACAGCATGTAAGAACAATATGTTCCTACAAACATCGTCGCCAAGGTACGCTTGTAGTTTGTGTATATCCCAACATATACTACGGTTGAATTTGGGTCTAAGCTGTAGATATACAGGGTGCGAGTCATGTGATGTGTGATAACACAATAACACCAATAGGTCAGTGTCATCTCCGACAAATATGGTTGGTTTTGACTGTGAACGGCGTACAGCTGTTAATACGATGAGTAAATGGGCATCGGCAACCGCGTGTGATGTTTCTATGCCCTCGCTGTTCATTTTCCCTGACAACATGTTTATGAAGAGCTCTTTGTTTTTTGGGTTAGCTAGAAATATTTTCTTTTCCCCTCTAAATGTGCTGGATTGGGTAAATCTTACTTCTGTACCAACCATTCCTGCAGTTCTACGACCATGAGTGCTGTCTTTAGTAGTTGGCCCATTGTCATAACCATCAAAGGCAACAATGCAATTGGTGTACCTAGACTGCACAAACTGGACGTATGTAGAACAAATTTCTTCAAATATCTGACCACTTCCCCAAGGAATCCACTGCAGCAACATACCACCATCAACAACATGATAACTATCACCAGGATCATGTGTTCTCGGACTAGGATTCTCGGCTGACTTCATAGCATTCGCTAATACAGGTTTGTCTGCTACTCTCATTTGTCTGGATGATTCAAATAATGCCGGTGGGTGTGTGCATAACTCATATGTAAGTGGAAGATCGGGTTCATTAGTCATTCTGTTAGCCGCACTAACTAATCTCTGGAACAACAACTGAGGGTCGATCTTGACTGTATCTTCGTCAATTTTGAACGCAGATTTATCATTCATAGGCACGACTGCATCTTTCCTCTTGAACGAGAACTCGTTTACTTTTTGGCCAGCCATCTTTGTCACAATATTCTCTCCAATCTGCTTTGCCTGATCAGCAGTACTGTCATACAACACTACCCCACTTGTTATGCTTTTGAGATCATTTTCATTTTGAATGGGTTTCGTTCAAGCAGATACTCAGTTACCACTTGTATGTCTTTTTTATATCGCTTTCGCACTGATAAGTATGTATCTTTGTGTTGTTCACTTGAGGTATATATCGCACCAGAGAAGGTTTGCATTGCTTCACTAATAGACGATGTTGCAGGTCGAGAGAGTACCCACACGGCTCTTTGTATCTCAGTCATTCCTCTACCTCGAGTCCGTCCCCATGCACTCTTCAAACTCCGCATAAGCACCTGCGCAATCACTAGATCTGTCGACAATCCAGCCCAATACCTATCACTCCGTCTAACAACATGAAACCCTTTCATGAAATATTCATAGAGCTTTGGGTGTGTTTTCTGCAAGGCATTCATTTTCACTAGATACAAATAGGCTGATTTGGCATATAAGTTATGCCCAGATGCTGTGAAATATGGTAATATGGCCCTTAATGTCTTCATGTGTAACTGCCAGTTTCCTGTTTGCTCTGCTTTTATGAATTCTCTCAGTAATTCCACCATTTCAATATATTGCAACCACAATCATGCTGTTCTACTGTTAGCTGATATTTTGTCACAATATGCATCCATTCTGCTTTGAATTTTTGTGACTATTTCATCTTTACATGCCTGTTTCTCCTGTCAATACATTGTCAAACAATTCCAGAGCAGATTCTAAATCAGCGTCAATCTCATGCGAAATCCCATCCATTGTCGATTCTCTATCAGTTTTCGAAACTGTATCATTCCTCATCTCATTAGAGATATTCTTACGTTTCCCATGTGTTGAGGTACTATCATTGTGAGGCTGTGGAATACTATCCTCATGTTCTACAGATTGTGAACTGCTCTGTGCGACATTCTCAATGTCCTCAAGATAAATTCCTTCTGCTTCATGTTCCTGGCCTGGCTTCATGTTCATGTTCAGTTTCATCCCGATCTCTACCAATCAGGTCGAGATTAAACACTTCACATACTATGAGTGACTGGAGGGCCATGTAAACCAGTCCATGACCTCTTAAGGCTCTAGCTACAGCTTTTCCGGTAAGCATATGACTCACTGCCTTTTCCGCATACACTGTTGTGATTACTTCCTGGAGACCCGAGTCGTTCATTATGTATCCAACAGCACCAAGGAAGCTCATTTCCGTGTGAAACCCTCCTAATCGAACAACAACCTTACTGACATCACTGCTGGATGGTTCTGCACTAACAATCATATTTGCCTTGAACCACAGAGGTTGGTCGAATGTTAACACAGGCGTCACATTATATTGCTTTGCATGCTGGCTGACCCAGATAAGCGTTGAATATATACATGTCTCGTCGCTTGGGTTGAGATCAATCATGGGCATGAATACTACTGATGACTGACCTGGGTATTCACCATTGGTATTAATCATTTGCATGCTTCCACTCCAAGATGTTCGATCATCTTTTAACAACCACGTCGTCTTCCAGAGGATATCTATGTTTGATGTATCCATGGTACTGGGAAGTTCAGATAACGTACCATAACTCATATCGGAGCTTTTCGTTGGACTATAAAAGTGCACATTGATCTTGCCAATCTCATTTAGTGGTGTCATGAATATTTACAATAAACATTAACATTAAGCTAGCTAATGAAAACTGTGTTCATATAAACGCATCGGTAAAGCTTGAAAAAAGACATTGTTGGCGCCCATTTTGGATTTTGCAGCCATATTGGATTTTTTTTCGAAAACGATAATGTCTCTAGTATTTGCGCAATATTCATTTATACATTCCTGGCACTTTTCAACTTCCTCAGACAAATATGGATGAAGTTATGGGCGGATTCCAGAAATTCACCATTTCGTCTACATTTTCAACTTTTTACCCCAAAAAAGGGCATTTAACATCGGAAGACTGTGGTGGACTTTTACTATATTAGGTAAAACACCCTATATATTGCATATACCAAAAATTGCCTTTGTAGGAATTAATTCCTTTATTTGACATTTTTCTTTTAAAAGAACATATAAGATGACTTTGATTCCAAATTTTAAGGAAACTACACTTCGAATAAATTATGCCACTTGTCCCGAAACAATTACCCCTCGTATGTTTGTTTCCATACTGTTATACAAAGACCGCTCACAACATATGTTTTGTTGTCAATGTGACATTGCATCTCTGTTATGCATAGAAAGTAGAGACTCAAATTGGTACATGTATCATTTGGTAAAATACATCTCTGACAATATTGAAATGTTATTGACGTTCTAGGATTCAAAATTTTCCTGGGTTGCAGATTGTCTAGCTCAGTTTATTAGATTCAAAATCCCCTTTAAGTAAATATCAATTCCAGCATAACATATAATACTGTCATTAATTTATAAAGATGCTTGTATTATTTATTAATGGACTGACCCAGTTACCAAAGCATACCCCGGTTTATACGACCATTGACATTATAGTCATATGTTTCAATTTATTTGACTTTTATTATCAGACTACTGGTATTTAGCAATTAATATGAGACAGAGTTAATGAAGCATGACATTAAATTGGATGAGGCATAAACATTTATCACTCAAACATGGAATGGATATAGTTTAATGTTTAAATGGGGTAGTCTTATTCTGCTACAATATGTCTTGTGGAGTTTGAAATCAATATTATCTGCATCCTGAAAAACAATTGTAATAAGTTGAGATTTTAGAATTAAGAAATGTATGCTACTCAATAGACAATAATTTGAATGCTATAAGTGTAATGTATTTGTACTACAGGTGCCCAGTAGTTGTAGGATATACACTCCTGTCAGGCAGTGACATCATTGATTCTGGAATGAAGGGCAAAGGCATACATCCTGTACATTTATTAGGTGATGAATTGTGGTAAGTCACTAATCATGTCGGTATAGGAGAAGGAAATTTTGAAATGTTTATACAACACTGTTATTTAAGTTTATTTAACGTCGCTACCGGTTACCCATTTGAGCGATGGGCAGTTTACCTAACAACACCTTTCCTGGGCAGGCTTCAACGGTTAACCATTACTTGGTGTACTAACCTCAGTAAGAAACTGCCAACTTTTTCCTATGAAGAGACATGGTCTGAGCAGGGCTCGAACCCGTGACCATCAGTGATGATTGGTTACAGTGGTATACAAGTCGGCAACCGTAACCACTCGACTACGGAGGCGGACTACTACTGGTGACCTTTTTTTATTTTATTGCCATTTAAATGAAGATGCCGGTAATATTGGAACGGTTCACCCATTATCCAGTGTAGAGATCTTCATTGTGGTGTTAAATTCAATTTTAAATTATTTACGAAATAAGCTTGAATTAATGAAATGTATAATAATTAAGTCCAATATAATAGCGTACAAACTGTTTCAAGGTAGATGTATGTTCTAACCATGTCATAATTGTCCATTTAACACTGCTATAAGTTTGTTCACACTGTTAGTTCAAGTTTCTATACATGTAGTTTCTTTGTGGAAGATTGCATCCACAATTTCTTTGAAATTAGGGCTTGTGGCCAAGTTATCATTGTATTTAACAGTTTCCTCGGCACAGTTGATTGAGAATGATTTAGTATGTTTTTAAATCAGGGCATTTGGAGATAGGTCATCACCGCCCATAGTACAAGATGACCCACTTCCTGTCGAACTAGAAGAAGAATTTGAAGCAGAAAATGGGACAACACAGGGTAAGTATATTAGAGAAAGTTGTATAATGCTATAATGTAGTATAGAAAGTTGTATAATGCTATAATGTGGTATAGAAAGTTGTATAGCGCTATAATGTGGTATAGAAAGTTGTATAACGCTATAATGTGGTATAGAAAGTTGTTTAATGCTATAATGTGGTATAGAAAGTTGTATAGCGCTATAATGTTGTATAGTAAGTTGTATAGCGCTATAATGTGGAATAGAAAGTTGGGAAAACATGGAATGAAAGTTAGAATACAATGAATAATGTTGTAGAAAAAGTTGGGAAACATGGTATGGTAGTAGAAAAAGATAGTAATATGGGAGAGAGTTCGAAAAAAGCTGTAATGTGGTAGAGAATGTTGAGAGAACACAGGGTAATGTACTGTCAAAATGGAATTGTTCGCTATATATTCGTGAACTTTACATCCAGGTTATGTTTCAACGAATACAGACGGTGTATATCATGTACTGGTAAATACAGACGGTGTATATCATGTACTGGTAAATACAGACGGTGTATATCATGTACTGGTAAATACAGACGGTGTATATCATGTACTGGTAAATACAGACGGTGTATATCATGTACTGGTAAATACAGACGGTGTATATCATGTACTGGTAAATACAGACGGTGTATATCATGTACTGGTAAATACAGACGGTGTATATCATGTACTGGTAAATACAGACGGTGTATATCATGTACTGGTAAATACAGACGGTGTATATCATGTACTGGTAAATACAGACGGTGTATATCATGTACTGCTCAAAAAGTGCCAATCTAAATTTTTTACCGTTGTACTGGAATAAAAGTGACTCAAAACAATGAATTTGAAGCACATTTTACTCGTATGCAACAACGCATATATCGATTCATTTATTGCACATATTATTGTATTGATTTGATAACAATCTCATGATTAACATGGAAGATACATGTTGCAATGGAAGATTCTCCATGATTGATTCTATGTAGGGGAATATAGTTTGATTCTATGTAGGTGAATATAGTTTGATTCTATGTAGGGGAATATAGTTTGATTCTATGTAGGGGAATATAGTTTGATTCTATGTAGGGGAATATAGTTTGATTCTATGTAGGGGAATATAGTTTGATTCTATGTAGGGGAATATAGTTTGATTCTATGTAGGGGAATATAGTTTGATTCTATGTAGGGGAATATAGTTTGATTCTATGTAGGGGAATATAGTTTGATTCCAAGTTATTTAGTTGATATTAATGCATATATTTACTGCATATAACAAAGAGTAAGCACACTATAATGCAGATGAACTGTTTTTATAAAAATACAATACATCAATAGTATGGTCTAGATTATTCACAATACACTTTGATTATATGATCATACTGACAATTTTCCCCGGCAGAATGAACAAACGGAAAGGAATTACGACGAACAATTTTAAAAACATGCTAATATTACGGTATTCCGGATAATTGATTTCCGCGAATATTTCAGCCCCGCAAATTGTCCGAAAATATCCACTTCTACCAATAACTTATTGAGAAATTGGGGAAAACAAATATGGTAATGTGATAGAGAAAGTTGGAAAACTGCATATTGTGGTAGAAAAGGTTGGGAAACATAGTAGTCAGGAGGAATATTGAGCATATGACCCTAAAGGTGGAATTGGAGTACAGACTTTTGTTGTTGATTGATACAAGTTTATAAAGGCTTAAGACAATATGTTTTGGAGGGTGTGCAAAATTTCATCCGGTGGGATTTTTTAAAATCCAAAATGGCCGCCGCCTACCCCCAAAATCATTAAAATGGCCATAACTCTTTATCTATTTGTGATAGAGACATAATTTTGGGCTCTATACCCACGTTTTTAAGCATGAGGAATCTACTGGAAGGGTTAGTTATGTGATTAGACTATAATTTCATCCATTGGAAAAAATTTTAATCCAAAATGGCCGCCGCCTCCCCCAAAATCATTAAAATGGCCATAACTCTTTAAGTATTTGTGATAGAGACATAATATTTGGCTCTATACCCAGGTTTTTAAACATGTGGAATCCACTGGAAGGGTTAGTTATGTGATTAGATGACTATAATACCATAAAAGTCCAATTTGGCCACCCACCACCCCACAAAAAATCCAACATGGTTGCATCCATCTACCCGAAATAGTTAAACTAGCCCTAGCTAACTCTTTTATTATATAAACTCCTAATATTCTGTACCAGAAAATGTTTTTATATGTTGTGTATGTCTTTGAATCTAAAGACTGTTTTAGTTTTTAAAAGACCTGCTTGTGCAGTTTATATATTTATAAACTCCAACCAGAACAGGAGATAAAAACATCACTTCCTGGAAAAACATCCTACATGTACATGTAGGCATATCATGTGTTGACACATGCAGCCACAGTGAAGTGAGTGAACTATTCTACATTTGGACTGCAAAGTTTTGATTTTGCTCCGTGATGTGGTACAGATGCAAGGCGCTACTTCATTCTCTCACCTCATTGAAGTGCTTGATGCTCGAGCAAGCCACAGTAGAACTGCAAAGATGTGGACTGACAACCTTGTAAAGACGGTCATTATAATGATGAACTTCTCTCGTGGAGGACATGAGGGAGACTGGCGTCTTCACCTCTTTGCTGCAGAAGCAATGTTACCTTATTTTCGCTCTGCTGGCTGCCACAACTATGCACGCTATAGTGCCTTCTACATTCATCACATGAAAGGGCTCCATCCAGAGATGAAGGAGAAACTACAGCATGGTGCATTTGTGCGTCACATCCCAGGCATCTATAATTCAACTTGGACAGACATGTTCATAGAGACCACATACATGCGTCTGGGGCATGGACCAGCTGGAGCTGTAGGGGTGGCCACAGACTACCACCAGATGGTGAAGTGGGCCCTGAGCTTTGCCCTCAGTGGGGAGGTATCACAAAATGTTCGAGCCATGAGCAACACTGAACAGGATGCTATTCACACTCACCATAAAGAAGAAGCTGATGCACGAATCAAGGCAGACCAGGCTGATCGTCAGAGCCTGCGCAACAGAATTGATGTCCTCATTAACCCCTTGGATGATGTCTCTCACCCAGATGGTGCACTGATGAACATCGTCACAGGACAAATCGCTCACCCTGATGTCAATGCAGATGATGCAGTCAGCCTTGGACAGCAAGCTATGAGAGACTTTAGGGATGGTTGGCCGGGTTCTTTCTATGATCCTCTTGGCAAGCTGGTTGTCACAATGGATGTGAAGAAAAAACATGTGTTGGTCGGCAAGGAACGTGTCTATGACCAGGAACTAATTTATGCACATGTCATTGGTCTACTTGCAAGTTCACATGATGTTAAATTTGACGATGTGCTGGCATATGAGTTAGCTGCATATCCACCATCAATGTTCAACTCAGAGGGTGGAATGAAAACTGCTAAGTCAAAATCGACCCTCAAACATAAACTTCAAGTGACTATATCAGAACGTAACTGCCCCATCACAAACACCATGATCTACAATGTTTCTGCACTACTCTGGGTCATCACCTGGCCAACAGGTACTACTGACAAATTCCGTGTGTATGTGAACAACTTTAAGGTGTTCGTCTATCAAGCTCTACAAACAGCAAATGTCACCCTCGTGTTTGACAGATACTTCCCCAAGAGCATAAAAACATTTACAAGGATGCAGAGACTCGTGTACACAACCTAACCCCAGAGATGCATGCTCCAGCAAAGCAAGTTATTCTCACCAATACAAAGAACAAGATCCAACTGAATGCCATGCTCGCAGAAGGCCTTCTTGATTCTGACTATTACACCAATGCAACGCAAAAGCACACTCTCAATATTGCTGGTGTCAGCGACGTGCCTATAGAGATAGTTGGTGGTGTGAGGATTGACTGGCATGATCTGTGCTCCACACATGAGGAGGCTGATATCCTCATTACACAACATGCCATCTCATTATCACTTGCAGGCAAGTCTGTTTGTGTTGTGTGTGATGACACAGACGTGTGTGTGCTTCTTGTTCATTTCTACAATAGGAAATGTAGAGGTAGCAATGCTGCCCCAATGATCATGTTATCACCAGTGAAGGAAAGAGTAGTGGCAGATATTCGTGCCACTGCAGAAGCACACAGTGACATAGCAGATGATCTGCTAGCAATTCATGGACTCTCTGGTGCAGACACTGTAGCTTCATTGCATGGTGTAGGCAAGGCAACTGTTATCAACATATCCAAGAAGGCAGGTTTCTCACTTTCTAAAGTTGGTGATGTGAAGGCTGATATGAAATGTGTTGAATCTCAGGCCACTAAGTTCATATGTGCCTCTTATGGCAAGATAACAGAGTCGTGTATATCCATGACAGAATGCAGGTTCAAAATGTGGCACTCAAAAACAGGGAAGAGTGGTGCATCATCAGTGAAACTCTGCTCCCTCCTACCAACCAGTGATGCATTCATTGAAAATGTTCACAGAGGCCATCTGCAAGTTGCGGTATGGAAGGCTGCACTTCTAGAGTCACCACCAAATATGGACCCAACAAAGTATGGTTGGGAGCTTGACCACCAAGGTATCCTGCTTCCACGAACAGTACCATCTGATAAACTTTCAGCCCCTCCAGATATACTGCGGCTGATTCGCTGCAACTGCAAGACCTCTGGATGTCGGACTGCAGCTTGCAGCTGCTCCAAGATAGGATGCATAGTATTCTGTCTGTGTGAGGGTGGGGAAGCATGCAAGAATCCTCTTACACAACATGAAGTAGAAGAATCAGACAAGGCTACTGGTGAACCAGATGATGATAATGATATGACACTGGAGTAATTCATTTTGTTGGTAGTAGTACAAATAACTTTAACTCAAAATTCAAAGTTACATTGAGCCCAAAGTTAGGTCTTTACCACAATTACTTAAAGAGTTGTGGACATTTTAATGTTTTCGGGAGGGCAGCCATTTTTTGTATGGTATTATAGTCATCTAATCACATAACTAACCCTTCCAGTAGATTCCACATGCTTAAAAACCTGGGTATAGAGCCCAACATTATGTCTCTATCACAAATACTTAAAGAGTTATGGCCATTTTAATGATTTCGGGGGGTGGTGGCAGCCATTTTGGATTTTAAAAAATTCCAATGGATAAAATTATAGTCTAATCACATAACTAACCCTTCCAGTAGATTCCTCATGCTTAAAAACCTGGGTATAGAGCCCAAAATTATGTCTCTATCACAAATACTTAAAGGGTTATGGCCATTTTAATGATTTCGGGGGGTGGTGGCGGCCATTTTGGATTTAAAAAAATACCACCAAATGAAATTTTGCACACCCTCCAAAAAATGTTACCTTAGGTCTTTATAAACATATATCAATCAATAAAAAAAGTCTGTACAACAATTCCACCCTATGTGGGATTTCCTCCTGACTATAGGGTAATGTAATAGAGAAAGTTGGGAAAATACTGGGTAATGTGGTGGAAAAAGTTAAACAATACAGGGTAATGTGGTGGAAAAAGTTAAACAATACAGGGTAATGTGATGAAGAAAGTTAAACAATACAGGGTAATGTGATGAAGAAAGTTAAACAATACAGGGTAATATGATGAAGAAAGTTAAACAATACAGGGTAATATGATGAAGAAAGTTAAACAATACAGGGTAATGTGATGAAGAAAGTTAAACAATACAGGGTAATGTGATGAAGAAAGTTAAACAATACAGGGTAATGTGATGAAGAAAGTTAAACAATACAGGGTAATATGTGGGAGAGTTGGGGGGAAAAGCTGTGTAATGTGCTAGAGAATGTTAGGAGAACATGGTGTAATTTTGTATAGAAAATTGGAGAGCACAAAGTAATGTGGTAGGGGGCATTGGGGAAACACTGTAATGTGGTAGAGGGCATTGGGGAAACACTGTAATGTGGTAGAGAAGGTTGGGAAACACTGTAATGTGGTAGAGGGCATTGGGGGAACACTGTAATGTTGTAGAGGGCATTGGGGAAACACTGTAATGTGGTAGAGAAGGCTGGGGAAACACTGTAATATGGCAGAGGGCATTGGGGAACACTGTAATGTTGTAGAGGGCATTGGGGAAACACTGTAATGTGGTAGAGGGCATTGGGGAAACACTGTAATGTGGTAGAGGGCATTGGGGGAAAACTGTAATGTGGTAGAGGAAGTTGGGGAAACACTATAATGTGGTAGAGGGCATTGGGGTAACACTGTAATGTGGTAGTGGAAGTTGGGGAAACACTGTAATGTGGTAGAGAAGGTCGGGGAAACACTGTAATGTGGTAGAGTAGGTTGGGGAGACACTGTAATGTGGTAGAGGGCATTGGGGAACACTGTAATTTGGTAGAGGAAGTTGGGGAAACACTGTAATGTGGTAGAGGAGGTTGGGGAAACACAGTAATGTGGTAGAGAAGGTTGGGGAAACACTGTAGTGTGGTAGAGAAGGTTGGGGAAACACTGTAATGTTTTAGAGAAGGTTGGGGGAAACACTGTAGTGTGGTAGCTAAGGTTGGGGAAACACTGTAATGTGGTAGAGAAGGTTGGGGAAACACTGTAGTGTGGTAGATAAGGTTGGGGAAACACTGTAATGTGGTAGAGAAGGTTGGGGGAAACACTGTAGTGTGGTAGATAAGGTTGGGGAAACACTGTAATGTGGTAGAGAAGGTTGGGGAAACACTTTAATGTGGCAGAGGGCATTGGGGGAACACTGTAATGTGGTAGAGGGCATTGGGGGGAAACACTGTAATGTGGTAGATAAGGTTGGGGAAACACTACAATGTGGTAGAGAAGGTTGGGGGAAACATTGTAGTGTGGTAGATAAGGTTGGGGAAACACTGTAATGTGGTAGAGAAGGTTGGGGAAACACTGTAGTGTGGTAGATAAGGTTGGGGAAACACTGTAATGTGGTAGAGAAGGTTGGAGGAAACACTGTAGTGTGGTAGAGAAGGTTGGGGAAACACTGTAATGTGGTAGAGAAGGTTGGGGACACACTGTAATGTGGTAGAGGAGGTTTGGGAAACACTGTAATGTGGTAGAGTGAGTTGGGGAAACACTGTAATGTGGTAGAGGGAGTTGGGGAAACACTGTAATGTGGTAGAGAAGGTTGGGGAAACACTGTAATGTGGTAGAGAAGGTTGAGGAAACACTGTAATGTGGTAGAGAAGGTTGGGGAACACTGTAATGTGGTAGAGGAGGTTGGGGAAACACTGTAATGTGGTAGAGAAGGTTGGGGAAACACTGTAATGTGATAGAGAATGTTGGGGAAACACTGTAATGTGGTAGAGAAGGTTGGGGAAACACAGTAATGTGGTAGAGAAGGTCGGGGGAAACACTCTAATGTGGTAGAGAAGGTTGGGGAAACACTTTAATGTGGCAGAGGGCATTGGGGGAACACTGTAATGTGGTAGAGGGCATTGGGGGGAACACTGTAATGTGGTAGAGGAGGTTGGGGAAACACTGCAATGTGGTAGAGAAGGTTGGGGAAACACTGTAGTGTGGTAGAGAAGGTTGGGGGAAACACTGTAATGTGGTAGAGAAGGTTGGGGGAAACACTGTAGTGTGGTAGATAAGGTTGGGGAAACACTGTAATGTGGTAGAGAAGGTTGGGGAAACACTGTAGTGTGGTAGATAAGGTTGGGGAAACACTGTAATGTGGTAGAGAAGGTTAGGGGAAACACTGTAGTGTGGTAGATAAGGTTGGGGAAACACTGTAATGTGGTAGAGAAGGTTGGGGAAACACTGTAGTGTGGTAGATAAGGTTGGGGAAACACTGTAATGTGGTAGAGAAGGTTGGGGAAACACTGTAGTGTGGTAGATAAGGTTGGGGAAACACTGTAATGTGGTAGAGAAGGTTGGGGGAAACACTGTAGTGTGGTAGATAAGGTTGGGGAAACACTGTAATGTGGTAGAGAAGGTTGGGGAAACACTGTAGTGTGGTAGATAAGGTTGGGGAAACACTGTAATGTGGTAGAGAAGGTTGGAGGAAACACTGTAATGTGGTAGAGAAGGTTGGGGAAACACTGTAATGTGGTAGAGGAGGTTGGGGAACACTGTAATGTGGTAGAGAAGGTTGGGGAAACACACTGTAATGTGGTAGAGACGATTGGGGAAACACTGTAATGTGGTAGAGGAGGTTGGGGAAACACTGTAATGTGGTAGATAAGGTTAGGGAAACACTGTAGTGTGGTAGAGAAGGTTGGGGAAACACAGTAATGTGGTAGAGAAGGTTGGGGAAACATTGTAATGTGGTAGAGAAGGTTTGGGAACATTGTAATGTGGTAGATAAGGTTGGGGAAACACGGTAATGTGGTAGAGAAGGTTGGGGAAACACTAATGTGATAGAGAATGTTGGGGACACACTGTAATGTGGTAGAGGAGGTTGGGGAAACACTGTAATGTGGTAGAGGAGGTTGGGGAAACACTGTAATGTGGTAGAGGAGGTTGGGGAAACACTGTAATGTGGTAGATGAGGTTGGGGAAACATTGTAATGTGGTAGAGAAGGTTGGGGAAACACTGTAATGTGGTAGAGAAGGTTGGGGAAACACAGTAATGTGGTAGAGAAGGTTGGGGAAACACTGTAATGTGATAGAGAATGTTGGGGAAACACTGTAATGTGGTAGATGAGGTTGGGGAAACACAGTTGTAATGTGGTAGAGAAGGTTGGGGGAAACACTGTAATGTGGTAGAGGGCATTGGGGAAACACTGTAGTGTGGTAGAGGAAGTTGGGAGAACACTGTAGTGTGGTAGAGGAAGTTTTGGGGGAACACTGTAGTGTCGTAGAGAAGGTTGGGGAAACACTGTAATGTGGTAGAGGGAGTTGGGGGAACACTGTAGTGTGGTAGAGGAAGTTGGGAGAACAATGTAGTGTGGTAGAGGAAGTTTTGGGGGAACACTGTAGTGTGGGAGAGAAGGTTGGGGAAACACTGTAATGTGGTAGAGAAGGTTGGGGACACACTGTAATGTGGTAGAGGAGGTTTGGGAAACACTGTAATGTGGTAGAGTGAGTTGGGGAAACACTGTAATGTGGTAGAGGGAGTTGGGGAAACACTGTAATGTGGTAGAGAAGGTTGGGGAAACACTGTAATGTGGTAGAGAAGGTTGAGGAAACACTGTAATGTGGTAGAGAAGGTTGGGGAAACACTGTAATGTGGTAGAGGAGGTTGGGGAAACACTGTAATGTGGTAGAGAAGGTTGGGGAAACACTGTAAGTTGGTAGAGAAGGTTGGGGAAACACTGTAATGTGATAGAGAATGTTGGGGAAACACTGTAATGTGGTAGAGAAGGTTGGGGAAACACAGTAATGTGGTAGAGAAGGTCGGGGGAAACACTCTAATGTGGTAGAGAAGGTTGGGGAAACACTTTAATGTAGCAGAGGGCATTGGGGGGAAACACTGTAATGTGGTAGAGGAGGTTGGGGAAACACTGCAATGTGGTAGAGAAGGTTGGGGAAACACTGTAGTGTGGTAGAGAAGGTTGGGGGAAACACTGTAATGTGGTAGAGAAGGTTGGGGGAAACACTGTAGTGTGGTAGATAAGGTTGGGGAAACACTGTAATGTGGTAGAGAAGGTTGGTGAAACACTGTAGTGTGGTAGATAAGGTTGGGGAAACACTGTAATGTGGTAGAGAAGGTTAGGGGAAACACTGTAGTGTGGTAGATAAGGTTGGGGAAACACTGTAATGTGGTAGAGAAGGTTGGGGAAACACTGTAGTGTGGTAGATAAGGTTGGGGAAACACTGTAATGTGGTAGAGAAGGTTGGGGAAACACTGTAATGTGGTAGAGAAGGTTGGGGAAACACTGTAATGTGGTAGAGGGAGTTGGGGGAACACTGTAGTGTGGTAGAGGAAGTTGGGAAACAATGTAGTGTGGTAGAGAAGGTTGGGGGAACACTGTAGTGTGGGAGAGAAGGTTGGGGAAACACTGTAATGTGGTAGAGAAGGTTGGGGACACACTGTAATGTGGTAGAGGAGGTTTGGGAAACACTGTAATGTGGTAGAGTGAGTTGGGGAAACACTGTAATGTGGTAGAGGGAGTTGGGGAAACACTGTAATGTGGTAGAGAAGGTTGGGGAAACACTGTAATGTGGTAGAGAAGGTTGAGGAAACACTGTAATGTGGTAGAGAAGGTTGGGGAAACACTGTAATGTGGTAGAGGAGGTTGGGGAAACACTGTAATGTGGTAGAGAAGGTTGGGGAAACACTGTAATGTGGTAGAGAAGGTTGGGGAAACACTGTAATGTGATAGAGAATGTTGGGGAAACACTGTAATGTGGTAGAGAAGGTTGGGGAAACACAGTAATGTGGTAGAGAAGGTCGGGGGAAACACTCTAATGTGGTAGAGAAGGTTGGGGAAACACTTTAATGTGGCAGAGGGCATTGGGGGAACACTGTAATGTGGTAGAGGGCATTGGGGGGAAACACTGTAATGTGGTAGAGGAGGTTGGGGAAACACTGCAATGTGGTAGAGAAGGTTGGGGAAACACTGTAGTGTGGTAGAGAAGGTTGGGGGAAACACTGTAATGTGGTAGAGAAGGTTGGTGAAACACTGTAGTGTGGTAGATAAGGTTGGGGAAACACTGTAATGTGGTAGAGAAGGTAGGGGAAACACTGTAGTGTGGTAGATAAGGTTGGGGAAACACTGTAATGTGGTAGAGAAGGTTGGGGAAACACTGTAGTGTGGTAGATAAGGTTGGGGAAACACTGTAATGTGGTAGAGAAGGTTGGGGAAACACTGTAGTGTGGTAGATAAGGTTGGGGAAACACTGTAATGTGGTAGAGAAGGTTGGGGAAACACTGTAATGTGGTAGAGAAGGTTGGGGAAACACAGTAATGTGGTAGAGAAGGTTGGGGAAACATTGTAATGTGGTAGAGAAGGTTTGGGAACATTGTAATGTGGTAGATAAGGTTGGGGAAACACTGTAATGTGGTAGAGAAGGTTGGGGAAACACTAATGTGGTAGAGAATGTTGGGGACACACTGTAATGTGGTAGAGGAGGTTGGGGAAACACTGTAATGTGGTAGAGGAGGTTGGGGAAACACTGTAATGTGGTAGAGGAGGTTGGGGAAACACTGTAATGTGGTAGAGAAGGTTGGGGAAACACTGTAATGTGATAGAGAATGTTGGGGAAACACTGTAATGTGGTAGAGAAGGTTGGGGAAACACAGTAATGTGGTAGAGAAGGTCGGGGGAAACACTCTAATGTGGTAGAGAAGGTTGGGGAAACACTTTAATGTTGCAGAGGGCATTGGGGGAACACTGTAATGTGGTAGAGGGCATTGGGGGGAAACACTGTAATGTGGTAGAGGAGGTTGGGGAAACACTGCAATGTGGTAGAGAAGGTTGGGGAAACACTGTAGTGTGGTAGAGAAGGTTGGGGGAAACACTGTAATGTGGTAGAGAAGGTTGGGGGAAACACTGTAGTGTGGTAGATAAGGTTGGGGAAACACTGTAATGTGGTAGAGAAGGTTGGTGAAACACTGTAGTGTGGTAGATAAGGTTGGGGAAACACTGTAATGTGGTAGAGAAGGTTAGGGGAAACACTGTAGTGTGGTAGATAAGGTTGGGGAAACACTGTAATGTGGTAGAGAAGGTTGGGGAAACACTGTAGTGTGGTAGATAAGGTTGGGGAAACACTGTAATGTGGTAGAGAAGGTTGGGGAAACACTGTAATGTGGTAGAGAAGGTTGGGGAAACACTGTAGTGTGGTAGATAAGTTTGGGGAAACACTGTAATGTGGTAGAGAAGGTTGGGGGAAACACTGTAGTGTGGTAGATAAGGTTGGGGAAACACTGTAATGTGGTAGAGAAGGTTGGGGAAACACTTTAATGTGGCAGAGGGCATTGGGGGAACACTGTAATGTGGTAGAGGGCATTGGGGGGGGAAACACTGTAATGTGGTAGATAAGGTTGGGAAACACTGTAGAGTGGTAGATAAGGTTGGGGAAACACTGTAGAGTGGTAGATAAGGTTGGGGAAACACTGTAATGTGGTAGAGAAGGTTGGGGAAACACTGTAGTGTGGTAGATAAGGTTGGGGAAACACTGTAATGTGGTAGAGAAGGTTGGAGGAAACACTGTAGTGTGGTAGAGAAGGTTGGGGAAACACTGTAATGTGGTAGAGAAGGTTGGGGACACACCGTAATGTGGTAGAGGAGGTTTGGGAAACACTGTAATGTGATAGAGAATGTTGGGGAAACACTGTAATGTGGTAGAGAAGGTTGGGGAAACACAGTAATGTGGTAGAGAAGGTCGGGGGAAACACTCTAATGTGGTAGAGAAGGTTGGTGAAACACTTTAATGTGGCAGAGGGCATTGGGGGAACACTGTAATGTGGTAGAGGGCATTGGGGGGAAACACTGTAATGTGGTAGAGGAGGTTGGGGAAACACTGCAATGTGGTAGAGAAGGTTGGGGTAACAATGTAGTGTGGTAGAGAAGGTTGGGGGAAACACTGTAATATGGTAGAGAAGGTTGGGGGAAACACTGTAGTGTGGTAGATAAGGTTGGGGAAACACTGTAATGTGGTAGAGAAGGTTTGTGAAACACTGTAGTGTGGTAGATAAGGTTGGGGAAACACTGTAATGTGGTAGAGAAGGTTAGGGGAAACACTGTAGTGTGGTAGATAAGGTTGGGGAAACACTGTAATGTGGTAGAGAAGGTTGGGGAAACACTGTAGTGTGGTAGATAAGGTTGGGGAAACACTGTAATGTGGTAGAGAAGGTTGGGGAAACACTGTAATGTGGTAGAGAAGGTTGGGGAAACACTGTAGTGTGGTAGATAAGGTTGGGGAAACACTGTAATGTGGTAGAGAAGGTTGGGGGAAACACTGTAGTGTGGTAGATAAGGTTGGGGAAACACTGTAATGTGGTAGAGACGGTTGGGGAAACACTTTAATGTGGCAGAGGGCATTGGGGGAACACTGTAATGTGGTAGAGGGCATTGGGGGGAAACACTGTAATGTGGTAGATAAGGTTGGGGAAACACTGCAATGTGGTAGAGAAGGTTGGGGGAAACACTGTAGTGTGGTAGATAAGGTTGGGGAAACACTGTAATGTGGTAGAGAAAGTTGGGGAAACACTGTAGTGTGGTAGATAAGGTTGGGGAAACACTGTAATGTAGTAGAGAAGGTTGGAGGAAATACTGTAGTGTGGTAGAGAAGGTTGGGGAAACACTGTAATGTGGTAGAGAAGGTTGGGGACACACTGTAATGTGGTAGAGGAGGTTTGGGAAACACTGTAATGTGGTAGAGTGAGTTGGGGAAACACTGTAATGTGGTAGAGGGAGTTGGGGAAACACTGTAATGTGGTAGAGAAGGTTGGGGAAACACTGTAATGTGGTAGAGAAGGTTGAGGAAACACTGTAATGTGGTAGAGAAGGTTGGGGAAACACTGTAATGTGGTAGAGGAGGTTGGGGAAACACTGTAATGTGGTAGAGAAGGTTGGGGAAACACTGTAATGTGGTAGAGAAGGTTGGGGAAACACTGTAATGTGATAGAGAATGTTGGGGAAACACTGTAATGTGGTAGAGAAGGTTGGGGAAACACAGTAATGTGGTAGAGAAGGTCGGGGGAAACACTCTAATGTGGTAGAGAAGGTTGGGGAAACACTTTAATGTGGCAGAGGGCATTGGGGGAACACTGTAATGTGGTAGAGGGCATTGGGGGGAAACACTGTAATGTGGTAGAGGAGGTTGGGGAAACACTGCAATGTGGTAGAGAAGGTTGGGGAAACACTGTAGTGTGGTAGAGAAGGTTGGGGGAAACACTGTAATGTGGTAGAGAAGGTTGGGGGAAACACTGTAGTGTGGTAGATAAGGTTGGGGAAACACTGTAATGTGGTAGAGAAGGTTGGGGAAACACTGTAGTGTGGTAGATAAGGTTGGGGAAACACTGTAATGTGGTAGAGAAGGTTGGGGAAACACTGTAGTGTGGTAGATAAGGTTGGGGAAACACTGTAATGTGGTAGAGAAGGTTGGGGAAACACTGTAGTGTGGTAGATAAGGTTGGGGAAACTCTGTAATGTGGTAGAGAAGGTTGGGGAAACACTGTAGTGTGGTAGATAAGGTTGGGGAAACACTGTAGTGTGGTAGATAAGGTTGGGGAAACACTGTAATGTGGTAGAGAAGGTTGGGGAAACACTGTAGTGTGGTAGATAAGGTTGGGGAAACACTGTAATGTGGTAGAGAAGGTTGGGGGAAACACTGTAGTGTGGTAGATAAGGTTGGGGAAACACTGTAATGTGGTAGAGAAGGTTGGGGAAACACTGTAGTGTGGTAGATAAGGTTGGGGAAACACTGTAATGTGGTAGAGAAGGTTGGAGGAAACACTGTAATGTGGTAGAGAAGGTTGGGGAAACACTGTAATGTGGTAGAGGAGGTTGGGGAACACTGTAATGTGGTAGAGAAGGTTGGGGAAACACACTGTAATGTGGTAGAGACGATTGGGGAAACACTGTAATGTGGTAGAGGAGGTTGGGGAAACACTGTAATGTGGTAGATAAGGTTAGGGAAACACTGTAGTGTGGTAGAGAAGGTTGGGGAAACACAGTAATGTGGTAGAGAAGGTTGGGGAAACATTGTAATGTGGTAGAGAAGGTTTGGGAACATTGTAATGTGGTAGATAAGGTTGGGGAAACACGGTAATGTGGTAGAGAAGGTTGGGGAAACACTAATGTGATAGAGAATGTTGGGGACACACTGTAATGTGGTAGAGGAGGTTGGGGAAACACTGTAATGTGGTAGAGGAGGTTGGGGAAACACTGTAATGTGGTAGAGGAGGTTGGGGAAACACTGTA
>CM026397.1:87817085-87893943 GCA_014843695.1 Archivesica marissinica | reverse complement strand
TAATGTGGTAGAGAAGGTTGGGGAAACACTGTAATGTGGTATAGGACATTGGGGAAACACTGTAATGTGGTAGAGAAGGTTGGGAAACACTGTAATGTGGTAGAGGGCATTGGGGAAACACTGTAATGTTATAGAGAACATTGGGGAAACACTGTAATGTGGTAGAGAAGGCTGGGGAAACACAGTAATATGGCAGAGGGCATCGGGGAACACTCTAATGTTGTAGAGGGCATTGGGGAAACACTTTAATGTGGCAGAGGGCATGGGGAAACACTGTAATGTGGTAGAGGGCATTGGGGGAAAACTGTAATGTGGTAGAGGAAGTTGGGGAAACACTGTAATGTGGTAGAGGGTTGGGGAAACACTGTAGTGTGGTAGTAAAGTTGGGGAAACACTGTAATGTGGTAGAGAAGGTTGGGGAAACACTGTAGTGTGGTAGATAAGGTTGGGGAAACACTGTAATGTGGTAGAGAAGGTTGGGGGAAACACTGTAGTGTGGTAGATAAGGTTGGGGAAACACTGTAATGTGGTAGATAAGGTTGGGGAAACACTGTAATGTGGTAGAGAAGGTTGGGGAAACACTGTAGTGTGGTAGAGAAGGTTGGGGAAACACTGTAATGTGGTAGAGAAGGTTGGGGGAAACACTGTAGTGTGGTAGATAAGGTTGGGGAAACACTGTAATGTGGTAGAGAAGGTTGGGGAAACACTGTAGTGTGGTAGATAAGGTTGGGGAAACACTGTAATGTGGTAGAGAAGGTTGGGGGAAACACTGTAGTGTGGTAGATAAGGTTGGGGAAACACTGTAATGTGGTAGAGAAGGTTGGGGAAACACTGTAGTGTGGTAGATAAGGTTGGGGAAACTCTGTAATGTGGTAGAGAAGGTTGGGGAAACACTGTAATGTGGTAGAGAAGGTTGGGGAAACACAGTAATGTGGTAGAGAAGGTTGGGGAAACATTGTAATGTGGTAGAGAAGGTTTGGGAACATTGTAATGTGGTAGATAAGGTTGGGGAAACACGGTAATGTGGTAGAGAAGGTTGGGGAAACACTAATGTGATAGAGAATGTTGGGGACACACTGTAATGTGGTAGAGGAGGTTGGGGAAACACTGTAATGTGGTAGAGGAGGTTGGGGAAACACTGTAATGTGGTAGAGGAGGTTGGGGAAACACTGTAATGTGGTAGAGAAGGTTGGGGAAACACTGTAATGTGATAGAGAATGTTGGGGAAACACTGTAATGTGGTAGAGAAGGTTGGGGAAACACAGTAATGTGGTAGAGAAGGTCGGGGGAATCACTCTAATGTGGTAGAGAAGGTTGGGGAAACACTTTAATGTTGCAGAGGGCATTGGGGGAACACTGTAATGTGGTAGAGGGCATTGGGGGGAAACACTGTAATGTGGTAGAGGAGGTTGGGGAAACACTGCAATGTGGTAGAGAAGGTTGGGGAAACACTGTAGTGTGGTAGAGAAGGTTGGGGGAAACACTGTAATGTGGTAGAGAAGGTTGGGGGAAACACTGTAGTGTGGTAGATAAGGTTGGGGAAACACTGTAATGTGGTAGAGAAGGTTGGTGAAACACTGTAGTGTGGTAGATAAGGTTGGGGAAACACTGTAATGTGGTAGAGAAGGTTAGGGGAAACACTGTAGTGTGGTAGATAAGGTTGGGGAAACACTGTAATGTGGTAGAGAAGGTTGGGGAAACACTGTAGTGTGGTAGATAAGGTTGGGGAAACACTGTAATGTGGTAGAGAAGGTTGGGGAAACACTGTAATGTGGTAGAGAAGGTTGGGGAAACACTGTAGTGTGGTAGATAAGTTTGGGGAAACACTGTAATGTGGTAGAGAAGGTTGGGGGAAACACTGTAGTGTGGTAGATAAGGTTGGGGAAACACTGTAATGTGGTAGAGAAGGTTGGGGAAACACTTTAATGTGGCAGAGGGCATTGGGGGAACACTGTAATGTGGTAGAGGGCATTGGGGGGGGAAACACTGTAATGTGGTAGATAAGGTTGGGAAACACTGTAGAGTGGTAGATAAGGTTGGGGAAACACTGTAGAGTGGTAGATAAGGTTGGGGAAACACTGTAATGTGGTAGAGAAGGTTGGGGAAACACTGTAGTGTGGTAGATAAGGTTGGGGAAACACTGTAATGTGGTAGAGAAGGTTGGAGGAAACACTGTAGTGTGGTAGAGAAGGTTGGGGAAACACTGTAATGTGGTAGAGAAGGTTGGGGACACACCGTAATGTGGTAGAGGAGGTTTGGGAAACACTGTAATGTGATAGAGAATGTTGGGGAAACACTGTAATGTGGTAGAGAAGGTTGGGGAAACACAGTAATGTGGTAGAGAAGGTCGGGGGAAACACTCTAATGTGGTAGAGAAGGTTGGTGAAACACTTTAATGTGGCAGAGGGCATTGGGGGAACACTGTAATGTGGTAGAGGGCATTGGGGGGAAACACTGTAATGTGGTAGAGGAGGTTGGGGAAACACTGCAATGTGGTAGAGAAGGTTGGGGTAACAATGTAGTGTGGTAGAGAAGGTTGGGGGAAACACTGTAATATGGTAGAGAAGGTTGGGGGAAACACTGTAGTGTGGTAGATAAGGTTGGGGAAACACTGTAATGTGGTAGAGAAGGTTTGTGAAACACTGTAGTGTGGTAGATAAGGTTGGGGAAACACTGTAATGTGGTAGAGAAGGTTAGGGGAAACACTGTAGTGTGGTAGATAAGGTTGGGGAAACACTGTAATGTGGTAGAGAAGGTTGGGGAAACACTGTAGTGTGGTAGATAAGGTTGGGGAAACACTGTAATGTGGTAGAGAAGGTTGGGGAAACACTGTAATGTGGTAGAGAAGGTTGGGGAAACACTGTAGTGTGGTAGATAAGGTTGGGGAAACACTGTAATGTGGTAGAGAAGGTTGGGGGAAACACTGTAGTGTGGTAGATAAGGTTGGGGAAACACTGTAATGTGGTAGAGACGGTTGGGGAAACACTTTAATGTGGCAGAGGGCATTGGGGGAACACTGTAATGTGGTAGAGGGCATTGGGGGGAAACACTGTAATGTGGTAGATAAGGTTGGGGAAACACTGCAATGTGGTAGAGAAGGTTGGGGGAAACACTGTAGTGTGGTAGATAAGGTTGGGGAAACACTGTAATGTGGTAGAGAAAGTTGGGGAAACACTGTAGTGTGGTAGATAAGGTTGGGGAAACACTGTAATGTAGTAGAGAAGGTTGGAGGAAATACTGTAGTGTGGTAGAGAAGGTTGGGGAAACACTGTAATGTGGTAGAGAAGGTTGGGGACACACTGTAATGTGGTAGAGGAGGTTTGGGAAACACTGTAATGTGGTAGAGTGAGTTGGGGAAACACTGTAATGTGGTAGAGGGAGTTGGGGAAACACTGTAATGTGGTAGAGAAGGTTGGGGAAACACTGTAATGTGGTAGAGAAGGTTGAGGAAACACTGTAATGTGGTAGAGAAGGTTGGGGAAACACTGTAATGTGGTATAGGAGGTTGGGGAAACACTGTAATGTGGTAGAGAAGGTTGGGGAAACACTGTAATGTGGTAGAGAAGGTTGGGGAAACACTGTAATGTGATAGAGAATGTTGGGGAAACACTGTAATGTGGTAGAGAAGGTTGGGGAAACACAGTAATGTGGTAGAGAAGGTCGGGGGAAACACTCTAATGTGGTAGAGAAGGTTGGGGAAACACTTTAATGTGGCAGAGGGCATTGGGGGAACACTGTAATGTGGTAGAGGGCATTGGGGGAAACACTGTAATGTGGTAGAGGAGGTTGGGGAAACACTGCAATGTGGTAGAGAAGGTTGGGGAAACACTGTAGTGTGGTAGAGAAGGTTGGGGGAAACACTGTAATGTGGTAGAGAAGGTTGGGGGAAACACTGTAGTGTGGTAGATAAGGTTGGGGAAACACTGTAATGTGGTAGAGAAGGTTGGGGAAACACTGTAGTGTGGTAGATAAGGTTGGGGAAACACTGTAATGTGGTAGAGAAGGTTGGGGGAAACACTGTAGTGTGGTAGATAAGGTTGGGGAAACACTGTAATGTGGTAGAGAAGGTTGGGGAAACACTGTAGTGTGGTAGATAAGGTTGGGGAAACTCTGTAATGTGGTAGAGAAGGTTGGGGAAACACTGTAGTGTGGTAGATAAGGTTGGGGAAACACTGTAGTGTGGTAGATAAGGTTGGGGAAACACTGTAATGTGGTAGAGAAGGTTGGGGAAACACTGTAGTGTGGTAGATAAGGTTGGGGAAACACTGTAATGTGGTAGAGAAGGTTGGAGGAAACACTGTAATGTGGTAGAGAAGGTTGGGGAAACACTGTAATGTGGTAGAGGAGGTTGGGGAACACTGTAATGTGGTAGAGAAGGTTGGGGAAACACACTGTAATGTGGTAGAGACGATTGGGGAAACACTGTAATGTGGTAGAGGAGGTTGGGGAAACACTGTAATGTGGTAGATAAGGTTAGGGAAACACTGTAGTGTGGTAGAGAAGGTTGGGGAAACACAGTAATGTGGTAGAGAAGGTTGGGGAAACATTGTAATGTGGTAGAGAAGGTTTGGGAACATTGTAATGTGGTAGATAAGGTTGGGGAAACACGGTAATGTGGTAGAGAAGGTTGGGGAAACACTGTAATGTGATAGAGAATGTTGGGGAAACACTGTAATGTGGTAGAGGAGGTTGGGGAAACACTGTAATGTGGTAGAGGAGGTTGGGGAAACACTGTAATGTGGTAGAGGAGGTTGGGGAAACACTGTAATGTGGTAGATGAGGTTGGGGAAACACTGTAATGTGGTAGAGAAGGTTGGGGAAACACTGTAATGTGGTAGAGAAGGTTGGGGAAACACAGTAATGTGGTAGAGAAGGTTGGGGAAACACTGTAATGTGATAGAGAATGTTGGGGAAACACTGTAATGTGGTAGATGAGGTTGGGGAAACACAGTTGTAATGTGGTAGAGAAGGTTGGGGAAACACTGTAATGTGGTAGAGGGCATTGGGGAAACACTGTAGTGTGGTAGAGGGAGTTGGGGGAACACTGTAGTGTGGTAGAGGAAGTTTTGGGGGAACACTGTAGTGTGGGAGAGAAGGTTGGGAAACACTGTAATGTGGTAGAGAAGGTTGGGGACACACTGTAATGTGGTAGAGGAGGTTTGGGAAACACTGTAATGTGGTAGAGTGAGTTGGGGAAACACTGTAATGTGGTAGAGGGAGTTGGGGAAACACTGTAATGTGGTAGAGAAGGTTGGGGAAACACTGTAATGTGGTAGAGAAGGTTGAGGAAACACTGTAATGTGGTAGAGAAGGTTGGGGGAAACACTGTAATGTGGTAGAGGAGGTTGGGGAAACACTGTAATGTGGTAGAGAAGGTTGGGGAAACACTGTAATGTGGTAGAGAAGGTTGGGGAAACACTGTAATGTGATAGAGAATGTTGGGGAAACACTGTAATGTGGTAGATGAGGTTGGGGAAACACAGTTGTAATGTGGTAGAGAAGGTTGGGGAAACACTGTAATGTGGTAGAGGGCATTGGAGAAACACTGTAGTGTGGTAGAGGAAGTTGGGAGAACAATGTAGTGTGGTAGAGGAAGTTTTGGGGGAACACTGTAGTGTGGTAGAGAAGGTTGGGGAAACACTGTAATGTGGTAGAGGGAGTTGGGGGAACACTGTAGTGTGGTAGAGGAAGTTGGGAGAACAATGTAGTGTGGTAGAGGAAGTTTTGGGGGAACACTGTAATGTGGGAGAGAAGGTTGGGGAAACACTGTAATGTGGTAGAGAAGGTTGGGGATACACTGTAATGTGGTAGAGGAGGTTTGGGAAACACTGTAATGTGGTAGAGTGAGTTGGGGAAACACTGTAATGTGGTAGAGGGAGTTGGGGAACACTGTAATGTGGTAGAGAAGGTTGGGGAAACACTGTAATGTAGTAGAGAAGGTTGAGGAAACACTGTAATGTGGTAGAGAAGGTTGGGGAAACACTGTAATGTGGTAGAGGAGGTTGGGGAAACACTGTAATGTGGTAGAGAAGGTTGGGGAAACACTGTAATGTGGTAGAGAATGTTGGGGAAACACTGTAATGTGATAGAGAATGTTGGGGAAACACTGTAATGTGGTAGAGAAGGTTGTGGAAACACAGTAATGTGGTAGAGAAGGTTGGGGGAAACACTCTAATGTGGTAGAGAAGGTTGGGGAAACACTTTAATGTGGCAGAGGGCATTGGGGGAACACTGTAATGTGGTAGAGGGCATTGGGGGGAAACACTGTAATGTGGTAGAGAAGGTTGGGGAAACACTGTACTATGGTAGAGGGCATTGGGGAAACACTGTAATGTGGTAGAGAAGGTTAGGGAAACACTGTAATGTGGTAGAGAATGTTGGGGAAACACTAGTGTGGTAGAGGGAGTTGGGGGAACACTGTAGCGTGGTAGAGAAGGTTGGAATCTATAGCGTTATATGGATGAGAGAGATTGGAAAACACCGTAATATTGTAGAGATGTTTGCGAAAAGACAATTTAATGTTGGAGGCAAAGTTGGGATAACTTGGCCCGGAGTTTATGAAAGCTTACTGAAATCTCAAACTCATTTTCAAGCCTCTGATAAATCTCCCGAATCAACCAATCAAATCATTTGAGCTCGAGTTTGAGATTTGAGTTTTATAACCTCGAGGCATGATGTATTATGGGAGCGAGTTGTAAAACATAGTGTGGTGTAGTAGAGAATGTTGGGAAAACATGGAGTAATGTGGTAGATGGAGATATTTGATCAATCATGTGGTAATGTGTGAGAGAATGGTTGGAAACTATGTAGTGGAGAAGGTTTGGAAAACATGTGGTAATGTGGCAGAGAAAGGTTGGAAACTATGTAGTGGAGAAGGTTTGGAAAACATGTGGTAATGTGGCAGAGAAAGGTTGGAAACTATGTAGTGGAGAAGGTTTGGAAAACATGTGGTAATGTGGCAGAGAAAGGTTGGAAACTATGTAGTGGAGAAGGTTTGGAAAACATGTGGTAATGTGGCAGAGAAAGGTTGGAAACTATGTAGTGGAGAAGGTTTGGAAAACATGTGGTAATGTGGCAGAGAAAGGTTGGAAACTATGTAGTGGAGAAGGTTTGGAAAACATGTGGTAATGTGGCAGAGAAAGTTGCTGTAACAGATGATTTGTACTGTATTTTGTTGTGTTTCATTATACTACAAGTAACAGACAGTCAGAACTGTGTTACATTACATTGTTATAATTTGTCTTATAGTGTATAGATGATAGAAAGGTATCTGTTGATCCTGAATATGTGACAGAATCTCATGGGGATATGGAAGGGGCCACAGCTGAATTATTTCATGTTATTCAAGGTGCTACACAAGAACCAGCTAAAGTTGTGGTAGAGACAGGTGAAGATGGACAAACTGACACAAGCGCATGTGAGGCTAACACAGGAGCATATGGATGTGTAGATGAACTTGATGTAGAACAATTAGATATAGAGGAACAGGTTGCTATTCTGATTTATAATAATGCTTCAATCCAGTATAGGTCATAATTATAGATAACTCAAAACTCATTTATTTTAAATGTACAAATGCTCACTATAATGTACCAGTAAATATTTAACAATATATTCTATGATTTGAGTATTGCCCAGCCATCATTTTCTCTCCAGTCACCAGACTAATTGTCTCTCTAGTCACCAGAATAATTGTCTCTCCAGTCACCAGGCTAATTGTCTCTCCAGTCACCAGAATAATTGTCTCTCTAGTCACCAGACTAATTGTCTCTAGTCACCAGACTAATTGTCTCTCCAGTCACCAGACTAATTGTCTCTCTAGTCACCAGCCTAATTGTCTCTATAGTCACCAGACTAATTGTCTCTCTAGTCACCAGACTAATTGTCTCTCTAGTCACCAGACTAATTGTCTCTCTAGTCACCAGACTAATTGTCTCTCTAGTCACCAGACTAATTGTCTCTCTAGTCACCAGAATAATTGTCTCTCCAGTCACCAGACTAATTGTCTCTCCAGTCACCAGAATAATTGTCTCTCTAGTCACCAGAATAATTGTCTCTCTAGTCACCAGACTAATTGTCTCTCCAGTCACCAGACTAATTGTCTCTCCAGTCACCAGACTAATTGTCTCTCTAGTCACCAGACTAATTGTCTCTCCAGTCACCAGACTAATTGTCTCTCCAGTCACCAGACTAATTGTCTACCCCAATAATTTGTATATAATACTTCATAAAACAGACATACTTACTTACAGACGGATCTGTAGTCCAGTGGTAACACGCTGCACTGGTAATCCAGGGATCGTAGGTTCGATCCATCGTCTGACCCTAATAAAATTAACAGTCTTTCAGATGGGACTTTAAGCCGAGGGCTTGTGTCGGTGTTTTACACCGTGCACGTAAAAGAACCAGAGGAGACTCTGGAATGGGTCTCTGTCTATATCATTGCATTATCCTCCAAAAATCTAAAATGACTAATCTCTTTAGGAGGCGTCGCTCATATGGGTAACCGGTAGCGACAATAAATAAACTTAAAACATGACTACTAGTATAAGTGCACATACAAATTCCTTGCAGATCATCTATTATGTATCCAAATGATATTTTTTTGCTTTTTTCGCAAAGCAAAATTTCCAGTGGGGGCATATGGGCTGGCACATATGTTAAGTGGGGCGGAGGGCACAGGCAGACCCCTGTGTCCAGCCCACCATAGCTGCGCCACTGCCACCCTACCAGTCTGCTCCATAGCTCATCAACCACCAAAGGAATTTTAAAATGACCTGGCACAACTGTCATATCAAAACTATGACAACTGTGCATATTTCAGCCAAGGCCACACTTAGTACTTAGATCAGTGCCATGGGTTTATTCTAGAGTGGTAAAAAGGGCAGGGTGGGTCAGAAAAGGGGCAGGGTGGGCCAGAAAAAGGGCAGGGTGGATTTTTAGCCGCAAGAGGGCGCAGTGGGGCCGGGCCGTCACCCCACCCCCACCGAGAAAACATCAAAACATGTATTTTATTATAAAATAATACACCAAATAGTAGCTGTAAACATTCCCATAAACCTTTTGATACCCGTAGACAACATAACCAGACACACAAACCCATATTGTTATAAACACATCCCTGTCAACAAAGATTCATACAAATTCTCTTTTTATCCAAGAACCGTCATCCAATGGAACTTGTTACCCCTTGCTGCACATGAAGCAATAACAATTGATGGCTTTAAAGCACTTATCCCCGTAAATGCCCTCCCAACCATGATCTAAAGCATTCACTCTATGTACAAAATCTTAAACAATCACTATTTGTCTTTGGACATTCACTTATTTGTTAATTAATCATTGTAAATATCATCATCTCAAAATTCACCAGCGACGACACATAATCCTCAATATTGAGGGAGTGCCGAAATCACCAAGAAGAAGAAGAAGAAGATAACTACATTCTTTATTATGAGAGGCTGCTGATGCATATTTTAACAAGAGTTTTCAGACCAAACCTGATAGAAAGTTTGCTCAAATGCTAAAGTAATTTGCTGTAAAACGTTGCCCAATGGCTAAATTGAAAGCGGGTTTGAAAAGCACAATTCAGAACGAAATCAATATGATGAAGCTTGTATAAATAGTCCATTTCGGTATTTTGATGTCCATTTCGGAAATCCCAAATAATTCTGTTCGTACTGTAAATAGCCCTATGTCCCATAATTAACTGTACCTGGTTTGTTTTGATAATCACTACATTCCTCTTGTGCATATTGTTAGTGGAATGACTTTTGACTGCTTTTTTCCCGGATGACTTTCATTTTCGGATCGTTTTTTTTTTTTTCGGCAAGCCTTTTTTCTCAACCACCCAACTGAATAATGACATCAACCACGCGTTTTGACCATAACCCTGGGCTGAGCAAGTGATGAAGGCGTTCTTTATGCGTGGTTGATACTATATTCTGATCGGCTGGTTGAGATAAAGATTTTACGTTTTTTTTCAAATTCACCAAATAGAAAACAGAGTACAGTGGTCTAAGGTGATTGTCGCTAAATGAGTTGTTTCCCTTGTCAGTCTATTTTCCTTTGAAATAACGACAACTCTTCGTCATCTTGCGCGCGCACTCGGCCCGGTTCGTTCCGATCGTAAATGAGGTAACTTTCGGGACTTTTCGGAGCGTGTAGTTCAATTGACCTTTCTGCCGATTTTGATTGACAGCTGGCGTTAGCCAATCGCATCGCACCATTCGCGCACACCCCCGGCAACGGTTTATCGCCGCCATCTTGTTAGACAAACAATGCATATTAGACACACTAGTAACGAGTAGACAAATTTGAAGGCGTGAATTTGATCGAAAATACGGGTTTAAAATTGTTTTAATGATGTTGAAAATGTGTAGCTTTGGTGTGTGGGTTAGTTATAGTACAAAATTAGTCGATATCCTGGTGATCGACGTTAAATTCAACCCATTTCAAAATCCTTGGACAAATCTAAAGTGTGTATATGAACCACAAAATACCAGACAGCTGCTTTAAAAACAATGCATCTATAAAAACACCGACTGACCCCATATAGTCATTCTTTTCTCACAAACACAGCAATCAAATTTAAGCGTGTCACACTGTATTGGGAGCAATCAACAACTTACCCACTAACGGTACATCACAGAGACCGCCGAGTTATAATACCCGATAGGGGCCACTGCTATCAAGATCAAAGTATTTCACATCGGAATTTAGCACTGATTGTGCTAATTGGTCAATTATAAAATGTGTGCACATAATTATATAATTGATTACTACACCGAGTCATTGTTTTATCGTTCTGTTAGATAAATGAGTTATGTAGTAACATTTTAATCAAATCTGATAACGAGTGATCGTGATCTGAAATTATTTTTTGAAAAATATTTAAAATTAATTAATACTGTCTGTCATTGACAATGGTGAAAAGATGTAGTTACGGGCTGTGTGACAGTGATGTAGATATCCAGATCGATTGATAGGTGACTTTAAATTCGTGCCATTTTCAAAACCTAAGACAAATCTGGAAAACATGTCTAAGGTGGATTAAGTTGTGTGAACGACCAAACGACCAGCTGAATACATCCAAAATTAATGCAAACAGATATATTTGCACACAAGTAAGTTGAAATTAATTTATTTATGCATAATAAAATATTTCGAAAAAATATATTCTGCATTAATAGATCTACCGTTCACAAGAGAGATGTGAGTATAGTGGTGATTATACATGTGGTTCATACATATTGTCGTGGATGGTGGACTAGGGATCAGATAGTAGTAATAGTACACATGCATGTGCAGAGCTGTGGGATTCCCATATTAGCTCAGTGAACGTACTGGTGTTCAGTTTTTGGGCCTAATGTTCGAGTCTTCTAGGAGGCATTGGGTCGAGTCTCTCAAGACGGTGGCATATTTCATTTCTTTTGATGTCAAAGTTGACACGATGTGGTTGTTCACTCTTCCGTTGACTGCGCAAGCATTTACCACGAACACTTAACACGTCCTCATCCGTATATCTGTACTTTAGAGAAATAACCTTCACACCCACGTCTATTATGAGATGGGCTGTTGACAAATTAATCAATTACTGGAGAATATATATTAT
Organism: Archivesica marissinica; assembly: GCA_014843695.1. NCBI lineage: Eukaryota > Metazoa > Mollusca > Bivalvia > Venerida > Vesicomyidae > Archivesica > Archivesica marissinica. The sequence continues at coordinate 87,882,329 of CM026397.1, read as the reverse complement.
TCTTCACACCTTGATTGGTCGGCTCAAACATTTGTGATGCTGGCTTGTATGCCCATGTTTTATCAGCTTTAGAGCTGAGCCGTGCCATATGTCCAAGCCCTTGAATCATGTATAAATATCATGCTCTTCACATCAATTTCATTACAACCATGGTGTCTATTTTTCCATGCGTTTTTTGCTCTCGTCACGTTTCCAGCCGTATGCATGCTCTTAGCTGTGATAAGTGCCACCGTTGGAATCATCGAAAATGCGGAATGATTTATTTATTCTCCCCTATTCACTTTAATTAATCTTGATTAGTGGCATGAAACCTAGATAGATAATCACTCCTGGTATGGCAAACACACGGCTACATAGTCCCATTCATAATTGTGTCTACTTACCTAAATAGCTAATAATACTTTTTAATAGCATTATTATAATGGGCCTGTATAGTGCAGTACTATATATATATAAAATACGAACCTGTGATTATACGAATGCACTAGTATACGAAACTACCATTAGACGAACAGGGAATTATACGAAATCACCTGAATTCACCTAAAACCCTTGCTTTCAACGAGATATTCTTATCTGGGTGAAATAAAACCGAGAAATTCGACGGAATTTTATCTAGATTAACTCGATGCAGGTCTGCGTTAGACGCCATTTTGTTAGATAGCTTGTCTCGCGTGGTTACAGCGAGCACCTGTAACTATGGGGGGCGTGCCTAAGTAGCGTTTGCAGAAAGGTCAATTGACTAACGGAAAAGGGCGGAAATGCGCGAAACCAGTTCTATTTTAAGTAACATGTCTTGCATCTACGTTTTGAATATGTCTACATTCAATGGTAATTACGTTAAAACTAATTCTCGAAATACTAGGTGTTACAATCATAGGCCCTACTTCTTCTTTTTTTTAACATTATCACCAATTAATCCATTGATAAATCGATTTCTTATGGTATCGGCATAATTATGCCCCCAGCTGTTGTGTACAGTATATACTAATTATTGATAAATTAAACAGATCACACGTATCGGCTAATATACGGTTGACCGTTAACCTACCTTACGATGATTGACAGCTAATTAAGCATGATCAAAGAGTCGTGGTTCTAGTTTGGGCAGCAGGGCGGAACAAATCGGGCAAAAGGGCGGGCATAAAGGGCAAAAGGGCGGGGCTAAAAAGGGGCAGGGCGCGGCGCCCTGCCATTCCGCTCTAGAGAAAACCCTAGGTGCCAGCTGGCTCTATTCTATTTGAAAGACTATTTGATATGGTTCTAGGGGTATTGTGTAGAGTTTTTCAGATTATATCTAAGAAGTTGTTGAAAGCTGCAATATTGAAGACTACATTTAAACATTACATAAGTATCTCCCTCTTGCATAGAACTATGTACTGTATTTCAATGTTTGTCTAGGCTACATTCTTGTTCCAATTTACTAAAGCAGCAGGGGATATGGCTTACTCGTACACCTACTGCCCAAGACACCTGTTTCCAGCTAGTTCCGCTCCTGCTGAATTTCTTAACTCCACATGACAGTTGTCCCTAACTCTCACGTGACCATGACATGGAGTAATGATATTGGTGTATGATAGCGTCTCAGAATCATTCGTTTTTCTAAATGCAAAAGCAGGAATTTATTTAATATGTAAAACTGAACAAATTTGAATCAAGAACACATTGTCTATTTTCAACATTTATACCATTTTCGCTCGACAACTGGTCTATTTCCTACATGCGTACACTTGTGAATCTGTTGCATGACTTGAATAATAATAATTGAATTATGTCATCAATTACGTCATCCAACCGATTTATTAAAATTATATGTGTCTGATAGATGTTTTCATTGTAACACGGGCCTATTAAAGTGTCCAGAAATACGTAATTACACATGTAGACAAGCTCAGAGTGTTTATCGGTGAGTATTTTTCGGTTTGATTACACCCATTTGCAAGCACTGCCAATTCAATGAAATCATTGAAACAAAAGATTGGTCCAGCAGGAAGAAAGTTGATTCAAGGATTATATACACTGTATGCACTGGTGTGGGACAAGGATATTCCACCCTAGTGGTAAGAATATGTCGTACTAGACAGAGCCTCGTTTCTGACGACATTCTGACGACAGTATTGTGTGCGAGATACATTTACCCACTGTCACTCCAAGTTTTTTTTTCATTTTGAGGCCCCTAGCGGGTAACCCCTTTTATTTCCAGTTATAGACATATAATGTACAACATACATATCAGTGATATGGCTATATATATATTGATATGAATACCATATATTCCCTATTTAACGCCCCCCTCCTAATGAACGCCCCCCGTCGATTTTGAAAAAGTGAAAATTTAAAACTGACCAGAACGAAGGTAAATATCCAATTCCAACACATTTTAATGATAATTCCAATTACACTATCCAATTCCAGTACCGAATGATAAATCCAAGCACTTAATTAAACTGTTAATCAAACAAATCTAACTGTTTAACTAGTCTATAACACTTTAATTAATTAATGTCCTTGACTATCTAAAACGACCAGTCACACGCTGCTATGCTGTTGTGCATAACATGCTGTTATTACATCATACCTATAGGTGTGTCAGTGTCGCAAGGTCAGTGAATGTGTAGAGTTTAAATTGTGTACTGGCTTTACAAGCTGTGCAGTAGAGTACCGTATATATACCGCGTTAAAAATATACCATTTGTGAATCGCAAATTTAAGCTGTTTTTCACACGGTATTATATGTGGTGCATAGACGTGATATAAACGTTGATCAGTGATTTGTGAATTACTGGTAATAGAACTTTTATTTTATCATATTTTATGTACCATATTAAACGCCCCCCTTTGCAAAATGTAACGCCCCAAGGGCGTTAAATAGGGAATATACGGTAGTTATACATTCACATATTTTATGCATGGTCATTTCTTTTACAGTATTATTATGATAACTTGTCTATATTATGCATATTCGCATTTTATGTATATAATAGGTATTGTTTTGTTTTGGAGAGTGATGTAGAAATGGGGAAAAGAGAGAACTAAAATGAGGGGGGGGTGATCGTTTCCATCTGAAGGATTCATTTGTAACAGTTGTCTTAGAAAACAATATGTTCAAATAAATCTAGATCACTTTATGTTGTGTTTTTCTAATTTATCATTCATTAGTGCGATTTCCCTTTCTAATGTTATTCTTAAGCTTAAATACCTATAAAAATGTGCAATACAGGGTGTTAAATTTCTGTATTTCATTCGTATAATATAAAATTTGCTTAAAATTATTAAGAAATTTGTTACAATGGTGTCATTTCCTTTTCTATCTATTTTACCAAAACAGATATCTTTAAAATTGAACTCGACACACAATCCTTTTGATTTTAAAAGATCACTTAGTCATTTCCAAAAATGTTGTATATGTGGGCATTCCCAGAAAATATGCTCAATACTTTCAACATGCATATTACAAAAGTTGCACAGGTTTGTAGTACTTAACTTGCATTTATACAAATATTTGTTTGTTGGCATCAACCGCATTAAAAATTTATATTGAAAACATCTTAGCGTTGTATCTATAGTTGCCGCGAGTGGAACACTATAGATATTTTTCCATGTTAGATTTTGCTCATGTAGGAGCATTGACCATTTGTCTTCAGATTTTAATGTTTCCCTATTCATATTATCCATTTGCATTTTGTATAGTAATTGGTTTATGTTCTTAAATTGTTTTACTTTTTTGAACAAGTGTTTCTTTTCTGTTTTGCATTAGCATATATTTGTTTAAGTTCGATTTTATGTTAGATGGTATACTGCTTATGACCTGGTGGTATTTTAGAAAGTCACACTCCTCCATATTAAATATATTTTTTGCTTCATTGAAGGTTAAGAACTTATTAGTTCGAAAGTCAAAAAGTTGTTCTATAAAGCGTATACCTTTATCGAACCAAGTCTGGAAACAATTTATTTTGCCATCTATTTTCACATGTGAGTTATTCCAAATTGTATGTTCATTAATTCCATCATGTTTTGACTGTTTATTGAAGTCGGAGACTACTTTAAACCATGCTGTCAATACATCCTTTAGGAAATAGTTGTTACCACACATATCCGAAATATCCCTTGTAGATAAATTACATTTAGATATAAAATCACCTCCATACTTATTCAGAATTTTATCATAAAATATTCTCCAAAGTCCTTTGTTTTGAGTATTCAGTATTCTTTTTACCCAGCATGCTTTTATTGAATACAAACATGTTCTTACATTCGTCAGCTTTAATCCTCCTTTTTCAAAATGTTGTATCAGTACGTTTCTTTTTATTTTATCTAGTTTATTATCCCAAATAAAACAATATATTGATTTCATTATCGCTGTTACGACTACAGGTTCAGGGTTAGGGAGCACAGTGAACGGATATACAAGCTTTGGTAAAGCAAAAGTTTTTATTATCATAACTTTTCCCATTAACGTTAGCTTTCGATGTTGCCACTGTTTTAAACAATTTCTGAACTCTAGTAGTTTTTGTTCTAGGTTATTTTTTATATTTCTTTCCTTGTCATTAAAGAAGTTCATTCCTAAAGTTTTAGCGGATTCTGACGTCCAAATAAAAGATGTTCTACACATTTGAAGTATTTAAAGAGCCTGAACGCAATACCTTTGATTTTGAAACATTTAAATTTAATCCTGACTCCTTACCATATTCTTTGATAAACATAATTAGGCGTTCAAGGATTGTAGAACAAGCGAACCCAATTAGTCAAGGATTCTCCAAATTTTAGGTGATTTAAACACTTGAATATGAACTCGTGGTCAAGACTGTCAAATTCTTTTTCGTAATCCGAGAAGAGCAGATCATTTTCGTCAGCATATTCAATGATTTCAAATATCAGTCATAACATTTTCGACCTTTCATGAAACCAGTTTGTTCAGGACTTATTATTTTATGCAAAACCTTTTTAATTCTGTTTGAAATAGTTTTAGTCGCTATTTTATAGTCTACATTGAGGAGACTAATAGGCCGCCAATTTGACAGAAGTTGCGAGTCTTTTCCTGATTTTGGTAAGAGTGTTATTATGCCCTATTTTTGCATGTTACTTAATTCACCTTGTTGAAAAGAGAAGTTTATCGATTTAATATAGTATTCCTTTAAATGTTTCCAGAATATTTTGTAAAATTCAACTGTTAACCCTTTCCCTCATAATAAAAAGTCATATCAGGTTCTCCAGCCCAATACAGTAACTATGTAATAGCTTATCAGCTACCAATAGATAAGAGACCAATAACTGTACACTGTCCCCATAAGGTATTTCACGAAAAACTGATAAAATGACCCCTATCATGTTTAACCGTTTTCCCTGATAAAAACATACTTTAATATATTTATGGTAAGAATAAAAAATTTAGAAAAATAAATGATGTTTTCAACGATATAATTTTTAAAAGAAACTTTTTAGTATTTACTTAGATATGAAGGTGTAAATATTGGACATGCAGGTTTTGGAGAATAATTATTATATTCGACTATATTTGTTTATTTAATAGTTAATAGTGCATGGAAAAGGGCGTGGCAACCTAAGTTGATTAAATCAATTTCCTAAATCAATTGGACTTTCTGATTAAAGACTCCACCCACATGGGTTTATTACCCTCTGTTTAGATGGCAACATTAGCCATTCCATGAGGCTACAACACACATCCTTTGATATCAACAAGTTCCTAAGACACCGCCCTGTGTATTTCGAACTGGATGCTTCCTGTCAAACTGTTGTCATGCCGACATTAGTCGGTAATTAGCATTAAAACCTTTGAACCCAAATGTTATTACCAACCGACCATGTATACTGTATAGCAAAAAACATCTTGCATAACATTATGACTTACATGCACTTTGATCTATAGCCGTGGTCATACAACAGAAACTTCAAACAAATTTGTTTCGCTAACACCTGCACCCCCCCCCCCTCACCAGGGAACCCATTTAATGCATCATAATGTCACGTGATAAATGTTCTAATTTCAATCCAATTCTAATTTTAGACCATACGCATGAATTGGCCACTGTGGAAATTTACCAAATACCTAGATATTTTTATGCAAGCTACAATGGGTTTGCCCTGAGTAATTGCTATTTTTAGATTTATTTTCATTTTAACTTCAGACATTTATAGATAAATACTTGTTGCTTACTGAAACATATTTTGACCGCTTTTCTGCCGTATTTAAGTAGCGAAAATGATGGATTTAAAACGGACACGTAAAAACACGTATTTATCAGGTGACTGGTATGGTCGTATATATACGTATATATCAGGTGCCCGATAACACGTAGAAATACGTATATATCAGGTGCCCGATAACACGTAGAAATACGTATATATCAGGGTATGGGTTAAACCATCGGAACCCGGGCTTTTGTTATTTTTCATTTCATATAGTGCTTGGGAACATTCAAACTCGGCTAAAAGGCCATCACACTGTCGAGAATCATCTAATTCTAATTTGTTTGTTTGTGTTTATATAAGTTTTTATAAAATATCCTTTCCTCTTCTAGAATTGTGGTTGGATCAGTTATAATTTTATTGGAAACGTTAAGTGCAGTGATATTCTTTTGCTCAGCATGCCGTTTTTCTAAATTAGCAAAATATTTTGTATTTTTTTCGTTAGATTCAATATGAATAGCTTTTACTCTTATAATTTCCCATAGTGTATTGGGATTTGCATTTTTATTAAATGTAGAAGTTTCGATAATACTTTGTTTGATAATCAATTGGTATTCATCATCTAATAGCAAACTGTTATTAATCTTAAAATATCCCTTTCCTCTATTTTGATTAATATCTCCATATTTAGAACAACTATTGAATGATCAGATTTAAAACTTGGAATTATCACAGATTCTTTAACAAAATTACATAGGTACTCCGGCATTAGTAAATAATCTAGTTTGCTGAATATTGGTGGATTTGTATTTGAATACCATGTAAATTGAGAAACAGAATGATTTAAATGTCTCCAAATATCTACCAAATTGTTTTGTTTTATAATGTCATAAATTGTTTGTCTACATTTAAGATGCGTATCCTTTCGACAGTTTTTCTTATCTTTGTCAACATCTAATATTGTATTAAAATCACCGCCTATTAAAACATTTTTATCATTATTTTCTAGCAGGTATTTTTCTAGCACTTTGTAAAAGTGTTGGTCATCTGTATTTGGTCCATAAATATTGATTAAAGTGAATTGAAGTTCTTTTATTTTTAGTTCCAGTGAAATTATTCGACCGTTTATTATTTCTTCAAAGTTTGTGATTAAGCATGGGTATGCTTCATTAATAAGAATTGCGACACCTTCACTATTGTGTTTTGTTCCGCTAAAATATGCCTCACCTTTCCATTCTGATTTCCATTTTCCAAATGATTCTTTAGTAGAATGATCCTGTACATTTTTTGTTTTTTAACCACTGGAATATTTGCAGTGGCTTCTTGGTGTTTGCAAGCCCGTGGACATTATATGAACATATTACGGTTTCCATTTTGCTTTACAAATGAAAGATAAACATGAAACCATGATGGAAACGATCGTTTAGAAAAATAACAAAGCTTGTATGCAGTTGTAATGAAAGGATCCAGGAAAATGTCCGACCACATTGTAGTGCTTGAATGAGATTAGGTTCAAAAACGTTATAGAAAATATACTCGAATGCGGTAAAACAATGTCATTATGTAGTATTTACATCCGTAAATGAGTAACATAGTAATGTATTGGGTAAGTATATAAATATCATAACAGGAAAGGATCTAGAATTTTACATGCAGCTTTATAAAGATTTTTCTAGAATTCAATGGGAAAAAAATATATATTATGTGTATGCTCGGATCCAGTACAACAAAATGAGTAATTATGTAGTACAAGTTACATAGGTAATTGATGTTTGATGGGCATAGAGTAAGTATATACATATCTAAAACAGCAGTATTATTATGTTACGTGATAAGCAGAAGTAAATAAATTGTATCATTCATATATATCAATATGACAGTGTATACATGTATGTACCAATCCGATTGAATCGGTATCTACTACTAAATCCTTTCACATATAGGAATGGTTCACATGCTTTTTATTCCATCTTCATGGAAAAATAGCATTTAAGCGTTCATTGAAATAATAACTTAGGCATATAAACATTCAGAAACAAATATATGCTGGTCAATTTATGGCAAGTTAGAACACTCCAAATAGAATCTGCTTCCCAGGGCTGCATTACAGAGTGTATGTCAAGTGATAGAGTCAAACTCTACCAACAAGGTCTCACCTCAGCTGTGATACACTCCTCGGAACAGACATCATGTGGATGTTACACAGATCAAATTGTCAGTCTAAGAAGCTATCAATCCTGTATGGCAAAAACCCAACGAAACGAAAAAATAGGAATTGTTTGTGAGGGATACCTCAATAAGAATTGATCAATTCACGTTGATATTCCGTGGCATTTAATCCAGTCGCGTGGTCTAAGATCAAAATATAGTCCATTACATTTGGATAGAATTACTTACTATATGACAATATTGGCATGTTTGTTTATGACATAAAGACTTCAAATAGACATATTTCAACGTTCCTTCAAATACAATCGTGACGTCATACCTTTTTACTGGCAGTCCATTATTATCAATATTGAACTGCTGTCCAAAGGCCGGAGTATTATATTAAAGCATATACATAATTTTACGACATTTTAATAGCGCACAATCCAATAGTTTACATATTAGATCGTTTTCAACCTAAATCCTATGCATATACCAATGTTATCGCTGGATAACATATAAATGATACGTCACGACTGTGTGCATCATTTTAGGCCAACAAAATATATAGTGTTTGTTTACTGCCAATCATCTCATTATGTCGACAATCAACCGTCTGCTATTATTCAGACAAGCAACAATGAACAGACATGTTTCATTCCTGGCCTAGTCTGGTAAATCATGCATATAACAGTAATATAAAGTGCTCTCATAATGCATAGCTATATAGATATATTTATAATTATATATCACGAAGATTTAAATGTACAGTTCCACTCAAAAGTTTTGGTTCATTCAAATTTATCAGGTTTTGCACTTTCATTGTTTATGTAGATGACCATGGTAGGTCCAGCCAAGAATCAAAGTCTTTGTACAGAACTTTGTGCACATTGCCCATTTTGTCTTTGTAGAAAATATTGCCGTTCATGGTCCAGGCTGTATCTACTTCATCCGGTTGCTTCCGTTTAACACTCATTAGAACAAGATGATGTGCTTTGGTCTTCTGTGACAAACATAGGCTTTTGTAGTTCCTTTTTATGCCTCAAGAATGTGTTGCGTATGAGCCTTGAAGTGAATTTAACAATGATCTGTCTATTTTTAGTACCATCTTGCCCAATCGGTGACACATATCGATGTCCCCAACTTGTAGCTGTAGACATGGCATTTCTTTGTTTAGTGTCTTGATGACAACAGCTGCTGTTGTGTCCACGTTCTCTGGTACTCTTGTAACCAATTGCAAGGGTGGTTTTTCTTGGTTGTCTTCATCATGGACTCGAGTTTCTGGTTTTCCACCCACTCTTATTGGCATGAGATCCATTGTTTCTTCGATTATGCCATTTATTCGAATGCTATTGAGTCTGTTGTATTGCTCGGTGTTACTCAAAAATTCATCCGTTTTATTCTCACTATTTCTGAGTTCACGCCTTAATCGGCTATTTTCATTATTTTGATCATCTCGTTTTTTGTCACTCCAAGTTAGTAAATACAGTATTGTGTGCGAGATACATTTACCCACTGTCACTCCAAGTGAGTAAATACAGTATTGTGTGCAAGATACATTTACCCACCGTCACTCCAAGTGAGTAAATACAGTATTGTGTGCAAGATACATTTACCCACCGTCACTCCAAGTGAGTAAATACAGTATTGTGTGTGAGATACAGTTACCCACTGTCACTCCAAGTGAGTAAATACAGTATTGTGTGTGAGATACATTTACTCACTGTCACTCCAAGTGAGTAAATACAGTATTGTGTGCAAGATACATTTACCCACTGTCACTCCAAGTGAGTAAATACAGTATTGTGTGTGAGATACATTTACCCACTGTCACTCCAAGTGAGTAAATACAGTATTGTGTGTGAGATACAGTTACCCACTGTCACTCCAAGTGAGTAAATACAGTATTGTGTGCAAGATACATTTACCCACTGTCACTCCAAGTGAGTAAATACAGTATTGTGTGTGAGATACAGTTACCCACTGTCACTCCAAGTGAGTAAATACAGTATTGTGTGTGAGATACATTTACCCACTGTCACTCCAAGTGAGTAAATACAGTATTGTGTGTGAGATACATTTACCCACTGTCACTCCAAGTGAGTAAATACAGTATTGTGTGTGAGATACATTTACCTACTGTCACTCCAAGTGAGTAAATACAGTATTGTGTGCAAGATACATTTACCCACCGTCACTCCAAGTGAGTAAATACAGTATTGTGTGTGAGATACATTTACCCACTGTCACTCCAAGTGAGTAAATACAGTATTGTGTGTGAGATACATTTACCCACTGTCACTCCACTGTCATATTGTGTGCCGAGTTGAGGCGATTTATTTATCATTGCTACTGATTGTAGGAAGCAGCCATGTCTAGAGAAGATGTTACAGCCGATCCCATAGTTCTGTCTCCAGGTAAGGCTGAACCATGGCTCACATTTCATCTTGTGAGAGAACATTTCTAAAATAGATGCAAATATCTTGTTATTTATTTAACATATTGATATTTAATTTAAACAATATTTTATTCAAGAATGGTACATAACAGGAATAGTTGCAACAGCACAGTTAGGATTAGGAACATGTTACATAGTTACATACTGATATTTATAAACATGTTTCATCATTATACAATCAAACTAGCCTGACACTGCTATTGATCCTACCTAGGTGCCTGTATCAGTCCCAGGAGGAACACATAGGCTCCTTCTTTGCCACTTATAAAGCTGGAATGTTAGGTGCAATTTTACAGTCCAAAAAAACAAAAAAATCTCGGCAGCCCACTTTGTTACTGCAGCCCACATTTGTACAGCAACACATCTTGGTACGACAATCCATCTTGGTACCACATCCCACCTTGGTCTCACATCATAACCTTGGTGCCACAACCCACCTTGGTACTATAACACACCTTGGTACCGTAACCTTCATACCATAAACCATTTTGGTACCACATCCCATCTTTGTACTGCAACCCATCTTCATACTACAACCCATCTTCATACTACAACACATCTTCATACCACAACCCATCTTCATACTACAGCCCATCTTCATACCACAACCCATCTTCATACTACAACCCATCTTCATACCACAACCCATTTTCATACTACAACCCATCTTCACACAACACATCTTCATATCCCAACCCATCTTCATACTACAACACATTTTCATACTACAACCCATCTTCACACTACAACACATCTTCATATCTCAACCCATCTTCATACTACAACCCATCTTCATACCACAACCCATCTTCATACCGCAACCCATCTTCATACTACAACCCATCGTCATATTACAACCCATCTTGGTACTACAACCCATCTTCATACCACAACCCATCCTCATACTACAACCCATCTTCATACCACAACACATCTTCATACCACAACACATCTTAATACCACAACCCATCTTCATACCACAACCCGTCTTCATACTACAACCCATCTTCATACTACACCCCATCTTCATACCACAACACATCTTCATACCACAACACATCTTCATACCACAACCCATCGTCATACCACAACCCATCTTCATACCACAACACATCTTCATACCATAACACATCTTCATACCACAACACATCTTCATACCACAACACATCTTCATACCACAACCCATCTTCATACCACAACCCATCTTCATACTACAACCCATCTTCATACCACAACCCATCTTCATACCACAACACATCTTCATACCACAACCCATCTTCATACCACAACCCATCTTCATACCACACCCCATCTTCATACCACAACCCATCTTCATACTACAACCCATCTTCATACCATATCACATCTTCATACCACAACACATCTTCACACTATAACACATCGTGGTACTACACCACATCTTCATACCACAACCCATCTTCATACCACAACCCATCTTCATACTACAACCCATCTTCATATGACAATCTATCTTCATACCACAACACATCTTCATACCACAACACATCTTCATACCACAACCCATCTTCATACTACAACCCATCTTCATATGACAATCTATCTTCATACCACAACCCATCTTCATACTACAACCCATCGTCATATTACAACCCATCTTGGTACTACAACCCATCTTCATACCACAACACATCTTCATACTATACCCCATCTTCATACCACAACCCATCTTCATACTACAACCCATCTTCATACTACAACCCATCGTCATATTACAACCCATCTTCATACTACAACCCATCTTCATACCACAACCCATCTTCATACTACAACCCATCTTCATACCACAACCCATCTTCATACTACAACACATATTCATACTACAACCCATCTTCATACTACAGCCCATCTTCATACTACAATCCATTGTCATACTACAACCCATCTGCATACCACAACACATCTTCATACCACAACACATCTTCATACTACAACCCATCTTCATACCACAACCCATCTTCATACTACAGCCCATCTTCATACTACAACCCATTGTCATACTACAACCCATCTTCATACTACAACACATATTCATACTACAACCCATCTTCATACCACAACATATCTTCATACTACAGCCCATCTTCATACTACAACCCATCTTCACACCACAACATATCTTCATACTACAGCCCATCTTCATATTACAACCCATCTTCATACTACAACCCATCGTCATACCACAACCCAGCTTCATACTACACCCCATCTTCATACTACAACCCATCTTCATACCACAACCCATCTTCATACTACAACCCATCTTCATACCACAACCCATCTTCATACCACAACCCATCTTCATACCACAACACATCGTCATACCACAACCCATCTTCATACCACAACCCATCTTCATACCACAACCCATCTTCATACCACAACCCATCTTCATACTACAACACATATTCATACTACAACCCATCGTCATATTACAACCCATCTTCATACCACAACCCATCTTCATACCACAACACATATTGGTACTACAACACATCTTCATACCACAACACATATTCATACTACAACCCATCTTCATACCACAACCTATCTTCATACTACAACCCACTTCATACCACAACACATCTTCATACCACAACACATCTTCATTCCACAACACATCTTCATACTACAAGTCTACAACCCATCTTCATGCTACAACCCATCTTCATACTCATACTACAACCCATCTTCATACCACAACCCATCTTCATACCGCAACACATCTTCATACTACAACCCATCTTCATACCACAACACATCTTCATACCACAACACATCTTCATTCCACAACACATCGTCATACCACAACACATCTTCATACTACAACCCATCTTCATACCACAACCCATCGTCATACTACAACCCATCTTCATACTACACCCCATCTTCATACCACAACACATCTTCATACCACAACCCATCTTCATACTACAACCCATCGTCATATTACAACCCATCTTCATACTACAACCCATCGTCATATTACAACCCATCTTGGTACTACAACCCATCTTCATACCACAACCCATCTTCATACCACAACACATCTTCATACTACAACCCATCTTCATACTACAACCCATCTTCATACTACAGCCCATCTTCATACCACAACCCATCTTCATACTACAGCCCATCTTCATACTACAACCCATTGTCATACTACAACCCATCTTCATACCACAACCCATCTTCATACTACAGCCCATCTTCATACTACAACCCATTGTCATACTACAACCCATCTGCATACCACAACACATCTTCATACCACAACACATCTTCATACTACAACCCATCTTCATACCACAACCCATCTTCATACTACAGCCCATCTTCATACTACAACACATTGTCATACTACAACCCATCTTCATACTACAACACATCTTCATACTACAACCAATCTTCATACTACAACCCATCTTCATACCACAACCCATCTTCATACTACAACACATATTCATACTACAACCCATCTTCATACCACAACATATCTTCATACTACAGCCCATCTTCATACTACAACCCATCTTCATACCACAACATATCTTCATACTACAGCCCATCTTCATATTACAACCCATCTTCATACTACAACCCATCTTCATACCACAACACAGCTTCATACTACAACCCATCTTCATACTACAACCCATCTTCATACCACAACACATCTTCATACCACAACCCATCTTCATACTACAAAACATATTCATACTACAACCCATCGTCATATTACAACCCATCGTCATATTACAACCCATCTTCATACCACAACACATATTGGTACTACAACACATCTTCATACCACAACACATATTCATACTACAACCCATCTTCATACCACAACCTATCTTCATACTACAACCCACTTCATACCACAACACATCTTCATACCACAACACATCTTCATACCACAACACATCGTCATACCACAACCCATCTTCATACCACAACCCATCTTCATACCACAACCCATCTTCATACCACAACACATCTTCATACCACAACCCATCTTCATACTACAACACATATTCATACTACAACCCATCGTCATATTACAACCCATCTTCATACTACAACCCATCTTCATACCACAACACATCTTCATACCACAACACATCTTCATTCCACAACACATCATCATACCACAACACATCTTCATACTACAACCCATCTTCATACTACAACCCATCTTCATACTACACCCCATCTTCATACCACAACCCATCTTCATACTACAGCCCATCTTCATACTACAACCCATTGTCATACTACAACCCATCTTCATACCACAACCCATCTTCATACTACAGCCCATCTTCATACTACAACCCATTGCCATACTACAACCCATCTGCATACCACAACACATCTTCATACCACAACACATCTTCATACTACAACCCATCTTCATACCACAACCCATCTTCATACCACAACCCATCTTCATACCACAACCCATCTTCATACTACAACACATATTCATACTACAACCATCTCATATACAACCCATCTTCATACTACAACCCATCTTCATACCACAACACATCTTCATACTACAACACATCTTCATACTACAACCCATCTTCATACCACAACATATCTTCATACTACAGCCCATCTTCATACTACAACCCATCTTCATACTACAACCCATCTTCATACCACAACCCAGCTTCATACTACAACCCATCTTCATACTACAACCCATCTTCATACCACAACCCATCTTCATACCACAACCCATCTTCATACTACAACACATCTTCATACCACAACCCATCTTCATACTACAACCCATCTTCATACCACAACCCATCTTCATACCACAACACATCTTCATACTACAACCCATCTTCATACTACAAAACATATTCATACTACAACCCATCGTCATATTACAACCCATCGTCATATTACAACCCTCTTCATACACAACCCATCTTCATACCACAACCTATCTTCATACTACAACCCACTTCATACCACAACACATCTTCATACCACAACACATCTTCATACCACAACACATCGTCATACCACAACCCATCTTCATACCACAACCCATCTTCATACCACAACCCATCTTCATACCACAACACATCTTCATACCACAACCCATCTTCATACTACAACACATATTCATACTACAACCCATCGTCATATTACAACCCATCTTCATACTACAACCCATCTTCATACCACAACACATCTTCATACCACAACACATCTTCATACCACAACACATCTTCATACCACAACACATCTTCATACTACAACCCATCTTCATACTACAACCCATCTTCATACTACACCCCATCTTCATACCACAACCCATCTTCATACCACAACCCATCTTCATACCACAACCCATCGTCATATTACAACCCATCTTCATACTACAACCCATCGTCATATTACAACCCATCTTGGTACTACAACCCATCTTCATACCACAACACATCTTCATACTACAACCCATCTTCATACTACAACCCATCTTCATACTACAACCCATCTTCATACCACAACCCATCTTCATACTACAGCCCATCTTCATACTACAACCCATTGTCATACTACAACCCATCTGCATACCACAACATATCTTCATACCACAACACATCTTCATACTACAACCCATCTTCATACCACAACCCATCTTCATACTACAGCCCATCTTCATACTACAACACATTGTCATACTACAACCCATCTTCATACTACAACCCATCTTCATACTACAACCCATCGTCATATTACAACCCATCTTCATACTACAACCCATCTTCATACCACAACCCATCTTCATACTACAACCCATCTTCATACCACAACCCATCTTCATACTACAACACATATTCATACTACAACCCATCTTCATACTACAGCCCATCTTCATACTACAATCCATTGTCATACTACAACCCATCTGCATACCACAACACATCTTCATACCACAACACATCTTCATACTACAACCCATCTTCATACCACAACCCATCTTCATACTACAGCCCATCTTCATACTACAACCCATTGTCATACTACAACCCATCTTCATACTACAACACATATTCATACTACAACCCATCTTCATACCACAACATATCTTCATACTACAGCCCATCTTCATACTACAACCCATCTTCATACCACAACATATCTTCATACTACAGCCCATCTTCATATTACAACCCATCTTCATACTACAACCCATCGTCATACCACAACCCAGCTTCATACTACACCCCATCTTCATACTACAACCCATCTTCATACCACAACCCATCTTCATACTACAACCCATCTTCATACCACAACCCATCTTCATACCACAACCCATCTTCATACCACAACACATCGTCATACCACAACCCATCTTCATACCACAACCCATCTTCATACCACAACCCATCTTCATACCACAACACATCTTCATACCACAACCCATCTTCATACTACAACACATATTCATACTACAACCCATCGTCATATTACAACCCATCTTCATACCACAACCCATCTTCATACCACAACACATATTGGTACTACAACACATCTGCATACCACAACACATATTCATACTACAACCCATCTTCATACCACAACCTATCTTCATACTACAACCCACTTCATACCACAACACATCTTCATACCACAACACATCTTCATTCCACAACACATCTTCATACTACAAGTCTACAACCCATCTTCATGCTACAACCCATCTTCATACTCATACTACAACCCATCTTCATACCACAACCCATCTTCATACCGCAACACATCTTCATACTACAACCCATCTTCATACCACAACACATCTTCATACCACAACACATCTTCATTCCACAACACATCGTCATACCACAACACATCTTCATACTACAACCCATCTTCATACCACAACCCATCTTCATACTACAACCCATCTTCATACTACACCCCATCTTCATACCACAACACATCTTCATACCACAACCCATCTTCATACTACAACCCATCGTCATATTACAACCCATCTTCATACTACAACCCATCGTCATATTACAACCCATCTTGGTACTACAACCCATCTTCATACCACAACCCATCTTCATACCACAACACATCTTCATACTACAACCCATCTTCATACTACAACCCATCTTCATACTACAGCCCATCTTCATACCACAACCCATCTTCATACTACAGCCCATCTTCATACTACAACCCATTGTCATACTACAACCCATCTTCATACCACAACCCATCTTCATACTACAGCCCATCTTCATACTACAACCCATTGTCATACTACAACCCATCTGCATACCACAACACATCTTCATACCACAACACATCTTCATACTACAACCCATCTTCATACCACAACCCATCTTCATACTACAGCCCATCTTCATACTACAACACATTGTCATACTACAACCCATCTTCATACTACAACACATCTTCATACTACAACCAATCTTCATACTACAACCCATCTTCATACCACAACCCATCTTCATACTACAACACATATTCATACTACAACCCATCTTCATACCACAACATATCTTCATACTACAGCCCATCTTCATACTACAACCCATCTTCATACCACAACATATCTTCATACTACAGCCCATCTTCATATTACAACCCATCTTCATACTACAACCCATCGTCATACCACAACCCAGCTTCATACTACAACCCATCTTCATACTACAACCCATCTTCATACCACAACCCATCTTCATACCACAACCCATCTTCATACCACAACACATCGTCATACCACAACCCATCTTCATACTACAACCCATCTTCATACCACAACCCATCTTCATACCACAACACATCTTCATACCACAACCCATCTTCATACTACAACACATATTCATACTACAACCCATCGTCATATTACAACCCATCGTCATATTACAACCCATCTTCATACCACAACACATATTGGTACTACAACACATCTTCATACCACAACACATATTCATACTACAACCCATCTTCATACCACAACCTATCTTCATACTACAACCCACTTCATACCACAACACATCTTCATACCACAACACATCGTCATACCACAACCCATCTTCATACCACAACCCATCTTCATACCACAACCCATCTTCATACCACAACACATCTTCATACCACAACCCATCTTCATACTACAACACATATTCATACTACAACCCATCGTCATATTACAACCCATCTTCATACTACAACCCATCTTCATACCACAACACATCTTCATACCACAACACATCTTCATTCCACAACACATCATCATACCACAACACATCTTCATACTACAACCCATCTTCATACTACAACCCATCTTCATACTACACCCCATCTTCATACCACAACACATCTTCATACCACAACCCATCTTCATACCACAACCCATCTTCATACCACAACCCATCGTCATATTACAACCCATCTTCATACTACAACCCATCGTCATATTACAACCCATCTTGGTACTACAACCCATCTTCATACCACAACACATCTTCATACTACAACCCATCTTCATACTACAACCCATCTTCATACTACAACCCATCTTCATACCACAACCCATCTTCATACTACAGCCCATCTTCATACTACAACCCATTGTCATACTACAACCCATCTGCATACCACAACATATCTTCATACCACAACACATCTTCATACTACAACCCATCTTCATACCACAACCCATCTTCATACTACAGCCCATCTTCATACTACAACACATTGTCATACTACAACCCATCTTCATACTACAACACATCTTCATACTACAACCCATCTTCATACTACAACCCATCTTCATACCACAACCCATATTCATACTACAACCCATCTTCATACCACAACCCATCATCATACTACACCCCATCTTCATACTACAACCATCTTCATACTACAACCCATCTTCATACTACAACCCATCTTCATACCACAACACATCTTCACACTACAACACATCTTCATACTACAACCCATCTTCATACCACAACCCATCTTCATACCACACCACATCGTCATACCACAACCCATCTTCATACTACAACCCATCTTCATACCACAACACATTTTCATACCACAACCCATCTTCATACCACAACACATCTTCATACCACAACCCATCTTCATACTACAACACATAGTCATACTACAACCCATCTTCATACCACAACATATCTTCATACTACAGCCCATCTTCATACTACAACCCATCTTCATACCAAACCTATCTTCATACTACAACCCACTTCATACCACAACACATCTTGGTACTACAACACATCTTCATACCACAACACATATTCATACTACAACCCATCTTCATACCACAACCTATCTTCATACTACAACCCACTTCATACCACAACACATCTTCATACCACAACCCATCTTCATACCACAACACATCTTCATACCACAATACATCTTCATACCACAACCCATCTTCATACCACAACACATCTTCATACCACAACACATCTTCATACCACAATCCCTCTTAGCACTGTAACCCAACCCGTCTTGATACCAAAGCCTGCCTTAGTACTACAACCAATCTTCATACCACAACCCATCTTCGTACCACAACCCATCTTGGTGCCATGTGCAATCTTGGTTCCACAACCTGCCTATTGACGACAACATCACTAAGTACTACAACCTCCCTGGTACCACAATCTCCTAGGTGCCGCAACCTCCTAGGTGCAACAACCTCCCTAGATACCACAATCTCCTAGGTACCACAATCTCCTAGGTGCCACAACCTCCTAGGTGCAACAACCTCCCTAGATACCACAACCTCCCTAGGTAACACAACCTCCTGGTGGCAGCGTGTTCAAAAGGCCCAGAGTTTGAGCCGCGCTGGAGCTGTTACGATTGTGCCATTAGGCAAGGCATTTAAATTCCATGTTGCCTTTTCTCTCCCTCGTGCGATGGATTCCATCAGGAATGAGGTCTCGAGAGTTATTAATATAAGTTGTAAGTACTTGTTTCGTAATCAAGCTAAAATAAATTTGTATAAACTAAGTATAGCTCCAACATGACACAACATGTTTTATTTTATCAGAAGTGTAGCTCCAATATAACAAACATGTTTTATTTTATCAGAAGTATAGCTCCAACATGACACAACATGTTTTATTTTATCAGAAGTATAGCTCCAACATGACACAACATGTTTTATTTTATCAGAAGTATAGCTCCAACATGACACAACATGTTTTATTTTATCAGAAGTATAGCTCCAACATGACACAACATGTTTTATTTTATCAGAAGTATAGCTCCAACATGACACAACATGTTTTATTTTATCAGAAGAGATGGATGAGTTGCTACAGTTCTGTTTTTTGTGTGCAGTGAAAAGTTCTGTGAACAAATCTGACCTGCCATTACCGACAGGGACCTTCTACAAGCAACATGTGATGAAATACTGGTAGGTGTATATATATACTGTACTGTACATGTGATGTAATACTGGTAGGGTATTATATATATAATGTACTGAACATGTGATGTAATACTGGTAGGGTATTATATATATAATGTACTGAACATGTGATGTAATACTGGTAGGGTATTATATATATAATGTACTGAACATGTGATGTAATACTGGTAGGGTATTATATATATAATGTACTGAACATGTGATGTAATACTGGTAGGGTATTATATATATAATGTACTGAACATGTGATGTAATACTGGTAGGGTATTATATATATAATGTACTGAACATGTGATGTAATACTGGTAGGGTATTATATATATAATGTACTGAACATGTGATGTAATACTGGTAGGGTATTATATATATAATGTACTGAACATGTGATGTAATACTGGTAGGGTATTATATATATAATGTACTGAACATGTGATGTAATACTGGTAGGGTATTATATATATAATGTACTGAACATGTGATGTAATACTGGTAGGGTATTATATATATAATGTACTGAACATGTGATGTAATACTGGTAGGGTATTATATATATACTGTACTGTACATGTGATGTAATACTGGTAGGGTATTATATATATACTGTACTGTACATGTGATGTAATACTGGTAGGGTATTATATATATACTGTACTGTACATGTGATGTAATACTGGTAGGGTATTATATATATACTGTACTGTACATGTGATGTAATACTGGTAGGGTATTATATATATACTGTACTGTACATGTGATGTAATACTGGTAGGGTATTATATATATACTGTACTGTACATGTGATGTAATACTGGTAGGGTATTATATATATACTGTACTGTACATGTGATGTAATACTGGTAGGGTGTTATATATATACTGTACTGTACATGTGATGTAATACTGGTAGGGTGTTATATATATACTGTACTGTACATGTGATGTAATACTGGTAGGGTATTATATATATACTGTACTGTACATGTGATGTAATACTGGTAGGGTGTTATAAACAATATATACTGTACTGTACATGTGATGTAATACTGGTAGGGTATTATATATATACTGTACTGTACATGTGATGTAATACTGGTAGTGTATTATATATATACTGTACTGTACATGTGATGTAATACTGGTAGGGTGTTATATATATACTGTACTGTACATGTGATGTAATACTGGTAGGGTGTTATATATATACTGTACTGTACATGTGATGTAATACTGGTAGGGTATTATATATATACTGTACTGTACATGTGATGTAATACTGGTAGGGTGTTATATATATACTGTACTGTACATGTGATGTAATACTGGTAGGTGTATTATATATATACTGTACTGTACATGTGATGTAATACTGGTAGGGTATTATATATATACTGTACTGTACATGTGATGTAATACTGGTAGGGTATTATATATATACTGTACTGTACATGTGATGTAATACTGGTAGGGTATTATATATATACTGTACTGTACATGTGATGTAATACTGGTAGGGTATTATATATATACTGTACTGTACATGTGATGTAATACTGGTAGGGTATTATATATATACTGTACTGTACATGTGATGTAATACTGGTAGGGTATTATATATATACTGTACTGTACATGTGATGTAATACTGGTAGGGTATTATATATATACTGTACTGTACATGTGATGTAATACTGGTAGGGTATTATATATATACTGTACTGTACATGTGATGTAATACTGGTAGGGTGTTATATATATACTGTACTGTACATGTGATGTAATACTGGTAGGTATTATATATATACTGTACTGTACATGTGATGTAATACTGGTAGGGTGTTATATATATACTGTACTGTACATGTGATGTAATACTGGTAGGGTATTATATATATACTGTACTGTACATGTGATGTAATACTGGTAGGGTATTATATATATACTGTACTGTACATGTGATGTAATACTGGTAGGGTATTATATATATACTGTACTGTACATGTGATGTAATACTGGTAGGGTATTATATATATACTGTACTGTACATGTGATGTAATACTGGTAGGGTGTTATATATATACTGTACTGTACATGTGATGTAATACTGGTAGGGTATTATATATATACTGTACTGTACATGTGATGTAATACTGGTAGGGTGTTATATATATACTGTACTGTACATGTGATGTAATACTGGTAGGGTGTTATATATATACTGTACTGTACATGTGATGTAATACTGGTAGGGTGTTATATATATACTGTACTGTACATGTGATGTAATACTGGTAGGGTGTTATATATATACTGTACTGTACATGTGATGTAATACTGGTAGGTGTATTATATATATACTGTACTGTACATGTGATGTAATACTGGTAGTGTATTATATATATACTGTACTGTACATGTGATGTAATACTGGTAGGGTGTTATATATATACTGTACTGTACATGTGATGTAATACTGGTAGGGTGTTATATATATACTGTACTGTACATGTGATGTAATACTGGTAGGGTATTATATATATACTGTACTGTACATGTGATGTAATACTGGTAGGGTATTATATATATACTGTACTGTACATGTGATGTAATACTGGTAGGGTGTTATATATATACTGTACTGTACATGTGATGTAATACTGGTAGGGTATTATATATATACTGTACTGTACATGTGATGTAATACTGGTAGGGTATTATATATATACTGTACTGTACATGTGATGTAATACTGGTAGGGTATTATATATATACTGTACTGTACATGTGATGTAATACTGGTAGTGTGTTATATATATACTGTACTGTACATGTGATGTAATACTGGTAGGGTGTTATATATATACTGTACTGTACATGTGATGTAATACTTGTAGGGTGTTATATATATACTGTACTGTACATGTGATGTAATACTGGTAGGGTGTTATATATATACTGTACTGTACATGTGATGTAATACTGGTAGGTTTATTATATATATACTGTACTGTACATGTGATGTAATACTGGTAGGGTATTATATATATACTGTACTGTACATGTGATGTAATACTGGTAGGGTTTATAAAATACTGTACATGTGATGTAATACTGGTAGGGTATTATATATATACTGTACTGTACATGTGATGTAATACTGGTAGGGTATTATATATATACTGTACTGTACATGTGATGTAATACTGGTAGGGTATTATATATATATACTGTACTGTACATGTGATGTAATACTGGTAGGGTATTATATATATACTGTACTGTACATGTGATGTAATACTGGTAGGGTATTATATATATACTGTACTGTACATGTGATGTAATACTGGTAGGGTGTTATATATATATTGTACATGTGATGTAATACTGGTAGGTGTTATATATATACTGTACTGTACATGTGATGTAATACTGGTAGGGTGTTATATATATACTGTACTGTACATGTGATGTAATACTGGTAGGGTATTATATATATACTGTACTGTACATGTGATGTAATACTGGTAGGGTGTTATATATATACTGTACTGTACATGTGATGTAATACTGGTAGGGTGTTATATATATACTGTACTGTACATGTGATGTAATACTGGTAGGGTATTATATATATACTGTACTGTACATGTGATGTAATACTTGTAGGGTATTATATATATATACTGTACTGTACATGTGATGTAATACTGGTAGGGTATTATATATATACTGTACTGTACATGTGATGTAATACTGGTAGGGTATTATATATATACTGTACTGTACATGTGATGTAATACTGGTAGGGTATTATATATATACTGTACTGTACATGTGATGTAATACTGGTAGGGTATTATATATATACTGTACTGTACATGTGATGTAATACTGGTAGGGTATTATATATATATACTGTACTGTACATGTGATGTAATACTGGTAGGGTGTTATATATATACTGTACTGTACATGTGATGTAATACTGGTAGGGTATTATATATATACTGTACTGTACATGTGATGTAATACTGGTAGGTGTTATATATATACTGTACATGTGATGTAATACTGGTAAGGTGTTATATATATACTGTACTGTACATGTGATGTAATACTGGTAGTGTATTATATATATACTGTACTGTACATGTGATGTAATACTGGTAGGGTATTATATATATACTGTACTGTACATGTGATGTAATACTGGTAGTGTATTATATATATACTGTACTGTACATGTGATGTAATACTGGTAGGGTATTATATATATACTGTACTGTACATGTGATGTAATACTGGTAGGGTATTATATATATACTGTACTGTACATGTGATGTAATACTGGTAGGGTATTATATATATAATGTACTGTACATGTGATGTAATACTGGTAGGGTGTTACATATTATAATATAAAATATATATATATATAATATATATATATTATATAATATTGTACTGTACATGTGATGTAATACTGTAGTGTATATATTATACTGTACTGTACATGTGATGTAATACTGGTAGGGTGTTATATATATACTGTACTGTACATGTGATGTAATACTGTAGGGTATAAAAAAAAAAAAAAATATATATATACTGTACTGTACATGTGATGTAATACTGGTAGGGTGTTATATATATACTGTACTGTACATGTGATGTAATACTGGTAGGTTATTATATATATACTGTACTGTACATGTGATGTAATACTGGTAGGGTATTATATATATACTGTCTGTACATGTGATGTAATCTTGTAGGGTAGTAATATATACTGTACTGTACATGTGATGTAATACTGGTAGGGTATTATATATATACTGTACTGTACATGTGATGTAATACTGGTAGGGTGTTATATATATACTGTACTGTACATGTGATGTAATACTGGTAGGTTTATTATATATATACTGTACTGTACATGTGATGTAATACTGGTAGGGTGTTATATATATACTGTACTGTACATGTGATGTAATACTGGTAGGGTGTTATATATATACTGTGCTGTACATGTGTTGTAATACTGGTAGGTTTATTATATATATACTGTACTGTACATGTGATGTAATACTGGTAGGGTATTATATATATACTGTACTGTACATTTGATGTAATACGTGTAGAGTATTATATATATACTGTACTGTACATGTGATGTAATACTGGTAGGGTATTATATATATACTGTACTGTACATGTGATGTAATACTGGTAGGGTGTTATATATATACTGTGCTGTACATGTGTTGTAATACTGGTAGGTTTATTATATATACTGTACTGTACATGTGATGTAATACTGGTAGGGTATTATATATATAATGTACTGTACATGTGATGTAATACTGGTAGGGTTTACATATAATATATATATATATATATATTGTACTGTACATGTGATGTAATACTTGTAGTGTTTATATATATATATATATATATATATATATATATATATACGTACTGTACATATGATGTAATACTGGTAGGGTGTTATATATATACTGTACTGTACATGTGATGTAATACCGGTAGGGTATTATATATATACTGTACTGTACATGTGATGTAATACTGGTAGGGTATTATATATATACTGTACTGTACATGTGATGTAATACTTGTAGGGTATTATATATATACTGTACTGTACATGTGATGTAATACTGGTAGGGTAGTATATATATACTGTACTGTACATGTGATGTAATACTGGTAGGGTATTATATATATACTGTACTGTACATGTGATGTAATACTGGTAGGGTGTTATATATATACTGTACTGTACATGTGATGTAATACTGGTAGGGTATTATATATATACTGTACTGTACATGTGATGTAATACTGGTAGGGTGTTATATATATATATACTGTACTGTACATGTGTTGTAATAATGGTAGGTTTATTATATATATATACTGTACTGTACATGTGATGTAATACTGGTAGGGTGTTACATATATATATATATAAATATATATATGTATACATATACTGTACTGTACATGTGATGTAATACTGGTAGGGTGTTATATATATACTGTACTGTACATGTGATGTAATACTGGTAGGGTGTTATATATATACTGTACTGTACATGTGATGTAATACTGGTGGGTATTATATATATACTGTACTGTAAAACTGGTAGGGTATTATATATATATATATATATATATACTGTACTGTACATGTGATGTAATACTGGTAGGGTGTTATATATATACTGTACTGTACATGTGATGTAATACTGGTGGGGTATTATATATATAATGTACTGTACATGTGATGTAATACTGGTGGGGTATTATATATATATATATACATGTATGTATATATACTGTACTGTACATGTGATGTAATACTGGTAGGGTGTTATATATATACTGTACTGTACATGTGATGTAATACTGGTAGGGTATTATATATATACTGTACTGTACATGTGATGTAATACTGGTAGGGTATTATATATATACTGTACTGTACATGTGATGTAATACTGGTAGGGTGTTATATATATACTGTACTGTACATGTGATGTAATACTGGTAGGGTGTTATATATATACTGTACTGTACATGTGATGTAATACTGGTAGGGTATTATATATATACTGTACTGTACATGTGATGTAATACTGGTAGGGTATTATATATATACTGTACTGTACATGTGATGTAATACTGGTAGGGTATTATATATATACTGTACTGTACATGTGATGTAATACTGGTAGGGTGTTATTATATATATACTGTACTGTACATGTGATGTAATACTGGTAGGGTATTATATATATACTGTACTGTACATGTGATGTAATACTGGTAGGGTATTATATATATACTGTACTGTACATGTGATGTAATACTGGTAGGGTGTTATATATATACTGTACTGTACATGTGATGTAATACTGGTAGGGTGTTATATATATACTGTACTGTACATGTGATGTAATACTGGTGGGGTATTATATATATACTGTACTGTACATGTGATGTAATACTGGTGGGGTATTATATATATATAATATGTTATATATACTGTACTGTACATGTGATGTAATACTGGTAGGGTATTAAAAAATATATATACTGTACTGTACATGTGATGTAATACTGGTAGGGTGTTATATATATACTGTACTGTACATGTGATGTAATACTGGTAGGGTATTATATATATACTGTACTGTACATGTGATGTAATACTGGTAGGGTGTTATATATATACTGTACTGTACATGTGATGTAATACTGGTAGGGTATTATATATATACTGTACTGTACATGTGATGTAATACTGGTAGGTTTATTATATATATACTGTACTGTACATGTGATGTAATACTGGTAGGGTATTATATATATACTGTACTGTACATGTGATGTAATACTGGTAGGGTATTATATATATACTGTACTGTACATGTGATGTAATACTGGTAGGGTGTTATATATATATACTGTACTGTACATGTGTTGTAATACTGGTAGGTTTATTATATATATATATACTGTACATGTGATGTAATACTGGTAGGGTGTTACATATATAATATATATAAATATATATATGTATACATATACTGTACTGTACATGTGATGTAATACTGGTAGGGTGTTATATATATACTGTACTGTACATGTGATGTAATACTTGTAGGGTATTATATATATACTGTACTGTACATGTGATGTAATACTGGTAGGGTATTATATATATACTGTACTGTACATGTGATGTAATACTGGTAGGGTGTTATATATATACTGTACTGTACATGTGATGTAATACTGGTAGGGTATTATATATATACTGTACTGTACATGTGATGTAATACTGGTAGGGTATTATATATATACTGTACTGTACATGTGATGTAATACTGGTAGGGTGTTATATATATACTGTACTGTACATGTGATGTAATACTGGTGGGGTATTATATATATACTGTACTGTAAAACTGGTAGGGTATTATATATATATATATATATATATACTGTACTGTACATGTGATGTAATACTGGTAGGGTGTTATATATATACTGTACTGTACATGTGATGTAATACTGGTGGGGTATTATATATATAATGTACTGTACATGTGATGTAATACTGGTGGGGTATTATATATATATATACATGTATGTATATATATATATATATATATATATATGTATATATACTGTACTGTACATGTGATGTAATACTGGTAGGGTATTATATATATATATATGTATATATACTGTACTGTACATGTGATGTAATACTGGTAGGGTGTTATATATATACTGTACTGTACATGTGATGTAATACTGGTAGGGTATTATATATATACTGTACTGTACATGTGATGTAATACTGGTAGGGTGTTATATATATACTGTACTGTACATGTGATGTAATACTGGTAGGGTATTATATATATACTGTACTGTACGTGTGATGTAATACTGGTAGGTTTATTATATATATACTGTACTGTACATGTGATGTAATACTGGTAGGGTATTATATATATACTGTACTGTACATGTGATGTAATACTGGTAGGGTATTATATATGTACTGTACTGTACATGTGATGTAATACTGGTAGGGTATTATATATATACTGTACTGTACATGTGATGTAATACTGGTAGGGTATTATATATATACTGTACTGTACATGTGATGTAATACTGGTAGGTTATTATATATATACTGTACTGTACATGTGATGTAATACTGGTCGGGTATTATATATATACTGTACTGTACATGTGATGTAATACTGGTAGAGTATTATATATATACTGTACTGTACATGTGATGTAATACTGGTAGGGTATTATATATATACTGTACTGTACATTTGATGTAATACTTGTAGGGTGTTATATATATACTGTACTGTACATGTGATGTAGCCCTCTCATATAGTTTAACCACACCCTATGTTATACAAACCCCCTTCCCTCTCATATAGTTTAACCACACCCTATGTTATACAAACCCCCTTCCCTCTCATATAGTTTAACCACACCCCAAATGTAGAATTAAATGGAAAAACTAAGGATCATTGACAAGTGTTTTTTCATTTGTAATTGCAGCCCAGCAGATAAGAATTTAGATATTAAAAAGTCTACTTTCAAAAAGGTAACATATACAGACAGTTCAAGGTAACATAATTATACAGACAGCTCAGTTGTCCAGTCCATTGTTCCGGGAAACTCAGCCATCCAAGCCCAGTCTAGTGCTCCAGGCAACTCAGCTGTCCAGTCAAGTGATCTGTGCAGTTCAGCCACCCCAGTCCTGTCAAGTGATATGTGCAGTTCAGCCACCCCAGTCATGTCAAGTGATCTGTGCAGTTCAGTCACCCCAGTCATGTCAAGTGATCTGTGCAGTTCAGCCACCCCAGTCCTGTCAAGTGATCTGTGCAGTTCAGCCACCCCAGTCCAGTAGTTCAGCCACCCCAGTCCTGTCAAGTGATCTGTGCAGTTCAGCCACCCCAGTTCTGTCAAGTGATATGTGCAGTTCAGCCACCCCAGTCCAGTCCAGTGCTCTGTGCAGTTCAGCCACCCCAGTCCAGTAGTTCAGCCACCCCAGTCCTGTCAAGTGATCTGTGCAGTTCAGCCAGTCCAGTCCAGTGCTCTGTGCAGTTCAGCCACCCCAGTCCTGTCAAGTGATATGTGCAGTTCAGCCACCCCAGTCCTGTCAAGTGATCTGTGCAGTTCAGCCACTCCAGTCCTGTCAAGTGATCTGTGTAGTTCAGCCACTCCAGTCCTGTCAAGTGATCTGTGTAGTTCCGACATCTCAGTCCAGTGCAGTTCAGCCATCCCATTCCAGTGCAGTTCAGCCATCCCAGTCCAGTACAGTTCAGCCATCCCAGTCCAGTGCAGTTCAGCCATCCCAGTCCAGTGCAGTTCAGCCATCCCATTCCAGTGCTGTTCAGCCATCCCAGTCCAGAGCTCCATTCAGCTCAGACATCCCATTCCTGTGCAGTTCAGCCACCCCAGTCCAGTGCAGTTCAGCCATCCCATTCCAGTGCAGTTCAGCCATCCCATTCCAGTGCAGTTCAGCCATCCCAGTCCACAGCTCCATTTAGTTCAGCCATCCCATTCCAGGGCAGTTCAGCCATCCCATTCCAGTGCAGTTCAGCCATCCCATTCCAGTGCAGTTCAGCCATCCCAGTCCAGAGCTCCATTCAGCTCAGACATCCCAGTCCAGTGCAGTTCAGCCATCCCAGTCCAGTGCAGTTCAGCCATCCCAGTCCAGAGCTCCATTCAGCACATACATCCCAGTCCAGTGCAGTGCAGCCATCCCAGTCCAGTGCAGTTCAGCCATCCCAGTCCAGTGCAGTTCAGCCATCCCATTACGGTGCAGTTCAGCCATCCCAGTCCAGAGCTCCATTCAGCTCAGCCATCCCATTCCAGTGCAGTTCAGCCATCCCATTCCTAGTGCAGTTCAGTCATCCCAGTCCACTGCAGTTCAGCCATCCCATTTCAGTGCAGTTCAGCCATCCCAGTCCAGTGCAGTTCAGCCATCTCAGTCCAGTACAGTTCAGTCATCCCATTCAAGAGCTCCATTCAGCTCAGACATCCCAGTCCAGTGCAGTTCAGCCATCCCATTCCAGTACAGTTCAGCCATCTCATTCTAATGCAGCCATCCCAGTCCAGTGCAGTTCAGCCATCCCAGTCCAGTGGTCCATTCAGTTCAGCTATCCCAGTCCAGTCCTATGCACAGCTCACCCATCCTCTGTGTAGCTTACCAATGCCAGTCCAGTGCTCTGTGCAGTTCAGCCATCCCAGTCCAGTCCAGTGCTTAGTTTATACAAATTTATTTTAGCTCGATTGCGAAACAAGTACTTGCAACCTTATATTTATCACTCTCGGGACCTCATTCCCGATGGAATCCATCGCCACGAGAGAGAGAGAGAGGAGAGGCAATGTGGAATTTAAATGGCACAATTGTAACAGCTCCAGCCGGGCTCGAACTCCAGGTCTTTCGCACCTGAAACGGACTTCCAGTGCTTTGGGATGCTCAGCCATCCCAGTCCAGTGCTTATGGTCCTACTTGGTAAATTTTTAGATTAATTTTATCTTGAAGAAATTAGAAACTTCAAATTCAAAATTATGTGATGACAGATTCGCAATGTTGTTAGTTTCTCCAATCGGCATCAGCACCTCAGTTTACATTACTGCCTTGGCAAATAACAACGTTTGGAAATTGTGTCTCAAAATGAGATACATTGTGATTTAAAATTTGCATACTGGTATGGTTGTGTTAGCCTGTATTACAATGACATGTGTTTTAAAATGCACATACTCGTATGGTTGCATTAGCCTGTATTACAATGACATGTGTTTTAAAATGCACATACTCGTATGGTTGCATTAGCCTGTATTACAATGACATGTGTTTTTAAATGCACATACTCGTATGGTTGCGTTAGCCTGTATTACTATGACACGTGTTTTTAAATGCACATACTCGTATGGTTGCGTTAGCCTGTATTACTATGACACGTGTTTTTAAATGCACATACTCGTATGGTTGCGTTAACTTATATTATTATACCATGTGATTAAAAGTGTGCATACTGGTATGGTTGCGTTAACCTGTATTATTATGACATGTGATTGCATACTGGTATGGTTATGTTAACTTATATTATTATGCCATGTGATTAAAAATGTCATTGATGAGGGGCCACACATGGAAATAGATGTGAACGTACATATTTCATTATCTATTGTGCTGATGTTTGATTATCTACTCTCTCTGACTTCCATTGAAATAATGCTGACGAATTATTATAGTAGCTGGAGCGGGGGCTGGAGTGTTTATGCCCGGACACAGCTATAGATGTAACCTTCCCAGTATGAGGTCATTGATACCATACCTTGCATGCTTTCTTGTACTTCAACTGTAGCACAAATTTCATATTTTAATATAACTCCTTTTTATATATAACGTAAGTCCGATTTATATTCATGATGTAGTAACTTGTGAAATAGCTTTCATTGTTTCCACCAATTTCGTTAAGATTGCAATAATCTTCAACTGCACATATTGCTCCTTGCTATATAAGTTATATGTGCACATGGCTATCTAATCTTATATAAGTACTTTACCGGAGTTATATGTGCACGTAGCTATTTAATCTTATATAAGTACTTTACCGGAGTTATATGTGCACGTAGCTATTTAATCTTATATAAGTACTTTACGGAGTTATATGTGCACGTAGCTATTTAATCTTATATAAGTACTTTACCGGAGTTATATGTGCACGTAGCTATTTAATCTTATATAAGTACTTTACCGGAGTTATATGTGCATATAGCTGTTTAATCTTATATTAAGTACTTTACTGGAGTTATATGTGCACGTAGCTATTTAATCTTATATAAGTACTTTACCGGAGTTATATGTGCACATAGCTATTTAATCTTATATAAGTACTTTACCGGAGTTATATGTGCACATAGCTATTTAATCTTATATACAATGTACACATTTTACAGAAGAAATACGTTAACATTTTTAAACCTGCTGATTACTGTTTAACATCTCCAATGTTTATATTGATTGTCGTATTTTTCTTTGTCACACACGGTGGTGCGTCTCGATGCAGATTGTCCTTCCATGGCCTCATTACTTTGTCATCGTTAACGCTACCCACGGGAATAGACGGCCAGTCAGAACGTTATCATCCACCGTAGTTTTCATTATGTATATTGGACACTGTTCTAGCCGTCTTATTACCCTGGACACATATATAGTGTTTGCCATCATCTTTATTACCAACATTCATGTGTCATTTTACTTACCATCCCTCAACAATACTCGCTCAGGAGATATAGAGACAAATCCAGGTCCAACAACTGATCAGTCGGATACGCTCTCAGAGTCTTATCTTACCCTACTTAACAATGGTCTTAGTATCATGCATATTAATATTCAAAGTTTACGTCCCAAGCTCGATATTCTTTCTGTCGAGGCACAGCGTTACGATATACACATTCCAAATTTTAATCAACCGTTTCGATGTGACAGGAAGGACAGGTTTGGAGGAGGTGTTGCCATCTACGTGAGGGATAGTTTGCATGCCACAAAACGCCATGATCTGTATGTAAGTGGTCTAGAGGCTCTTTGGTTGGAGGTTCATGTAAACCAGCATACACTTCTAGTTGGTGGCCTCTACCGTTCCCCCGATGCAAACAACAACCAATGGCTCCTGCTAGAGCAGAGTGTCGACCAAGCTTTTCATCAACGCTGATATTTATTATAGTAACAGGCGACTTCAACATTAACATTAGTCATTCCCTTCAAATAAAATGTCCAGTCTCATTTCTTCGTACAATGCTCATCAGCTAATATCGACTCCAACACATTTCACAGAACATTCTCAGGCCCTTATCGACCTGATATTTGTTCGCAACAACCAACAAGTCCTCTCCAGTTTTGTGTCTGACCCCTTCGTGCCAGACCTTATCCGTTACCATTGTCCAGTAGTAGTTGTCCTTAATTTCTCAAAACCCACATCTAGCAATTTTCGACGCTGCATCTGGTTATACGACAACGGCGACTATAAGAAGTTTAGCGACAAACTACGTTCAACAGATTGGAACACTATCATAGATGACGTTAATTTGGAACAGATCGCTGAAAATATTACAGCTTCCATACTCCAAGCAGCAACAGAGAGCATCCCCAACAAAACAGTAACCATTCGGCCAGGTGACGTTCCATGGATGACCAGCGAGGTGAGACAATCCATCAGGAAGCGTAACAGAGTCCATCAGAAAGCCAAGCATCTAAATACCGAATTGGCATGGGAACACTTTAGACGATGCAGGAACTCTAATCAGAAAGACGAAAGATACTCACCTACACAACATAATCCACAGGATGAACTCATCTTCCATTTCAGTTAAAGAGTGGTTCAAACTGTCGAAACAACTCACAAACAACACTAAATCTTCTGGCATCCCTACCCTTGTAACAACGGAGTTGAAGCGACGTCCAATGTTGACAAAGCTGAGCTTCTGAATACCTTCTTCTGTGAGCAATCCTCAATAGATGACCAAAATCAGAACCACCACCCATCACACCAATGACATCATCCACTCTGTCACATATCAGCATAGCACATCAGGATGTTAGAGACGCGATCTCTCTTATCAACCCATCGAAGGCTAGCGGGCCAGACTTGGTTAGTCCTAGACTCATTAAGGAAGGTGCCAACGAGCTCGCTGTACCACTGTCTGTCTACTTCACCAAGCTACTTACGAAGTCCACATTTCCTTCTCATTGGAAACTAGCCAACATATGCCCTATATTTCAAATATCTGATCCATCGAAACCCTCAAACTAAAAATCGCCCTATCTCTCTACTTAGTTGCCTGGGTAAACTTATGGAACGCTGCGTACATAAGTACCTCTACAACTATGTCACGGACAATAGTCTATTGACACCGAACCAGTCTGGTTTCATCAAGGGTGACTCCACTGTCAACCAAATGACCTTCCTTTACAATGACATATCTCAGGCAATGGACGATGGTAAGGAAGTGCGAGCGATCTTCTGCGACATTTCGAAGGCGTTTGACCGGGTATGGCACCGTGGTCTGCTTAGCAAACTGTCTTCTCTCGGCATCACAGGTTCTCTTCTCAACTGGTTCACATCTTACTTGTCTTCAAGAAATCAACGTGTTGTTGCAAATTCATCCTCACAATGGTCTTCTATTATTGCTGGAGTTCCACAGGGATCGATTTTAGGTCCACTACTCTTCCTCATTTACATTAACGACATCGTTGCTGACATTAATGCCAATATATGTCTTTTCGCTGATGACACAAGTCTTTACAT
Source organism: Archivesica marissinica (assembly GCA_014843695.1). Classification (NCBI taxonomy): domain Eukaryota; kingdom Metazoa; phylum Mollusca; class Bivalvia; order Venerida; family Vesicomyidae; genus Archivesica; species Archivesica marissinica. The sequence goes on along the minus strand of CM026397.1, from coordinate 87,846,142 downwards.
CATCGTTGACGATCCAGCCAATGCAGCTGCAGTCCTCAACAACGACCTTTCTCGTATCCATTCCTGGTCCAAATTGTGGCTAGTTACATTCAACCCTGCAAAAACCGAATCCATGATTTTCTCACGTAAGCGAAATAAGTCCAACCATCCAGATGTCTTCATGAATAACATTTCCATTACCCAAACTAGAACTCACAAACATCTTGGTCTAATCTTTTCAGATGATGCCAAGTGGGATGCTCATATATCTGAGCTTGTTAACCCTTTACTCCACATACACGCCATACAACGCCTTTACTGCCTCCCCCATATAGACGCCATACAACGCCTTTATCGATTCCCACATACAAGCGCCATTGTCCGATCTCCATATACACGCCTTACAACGCCTCTGAACTTTGACACCGATATGTTTATATTTAGAATACAATGACCCCAGTTAAATTTAGCTCGCCTGTTAGATGTAAACCTTATCTATCTTTTACGCATGAAAAAGCACATGGTTACATTTAAAAGTTAACGTATAAATAGCGTCCAATCGTATACACCCAATATATCACGCGCTAAGTTCACAGGTCGATTTTCTGAAAATTTATCAATTCAAATATGGCTTCACGAATGATAGAATCAAGCGACGATGAATCCGATTTTGAAGGATTTAGCGAGGTTGGATCCGACATCGACGTACCAATAGTCAGTGATGATGAGTCCGACGGATGTTCGTCCGACGACGCCGATTCAGAGGACGAAAATACTTCAAATTGGTCATCAAATTTCACAAATTTGAGGGTGCGTATTCAATTTTCCCGTGAATGATGTTTGTTTACAAATAGTTTTTCTCCAATTAAGCTTCGATCATCAAATGGTTTTAGCAAGTTAATAGTCAATGAAATAATAAAACCATGTCCCGTTTCTTTCATTATGGATAAATCCCGGAAGAATGAATAAACAAACAAACCCGTGAATGTACATGTATATATTTTATTTTCTCAAGTTTACGCACCGTAATGCACAAGTCTTTCAAGTAGTTTTTGTCCTACACTTGTGAAAATTATACCATCAGAAAGGAAATTTAATTCTACAAAAGATTTACATTGACATAATTTTGATTACATTATCAGAAAGTATTGCAAATTAGCATTGAATCAGGTAGGTATCTATTATTCAATATTTTCCAATAATCTATATGGAGATGGTGTCATAGATATTGATTATTGGTTATGTAGTACAGTGTACATATTTCTTATCAGTTGTACGGAGATAAAATGAACTAATGGCCTCTTCTGTTGTGGAGTAAAGGGTTAACAAGCATTGGCAGCGCATCGGAATCCTCAGATCATTAAAATTCCTTCTTACCCGTTTCTGTCTAGACCGCATGTATCTTGCCTATATACGACCTCTTCTAGAATACGGTAACGTCGTGTGGGACAGCTGCAGTAATGACTTGGAAAACGATAAAGAATTGTGTCAGGAGCTACTAAACTCTGCAATATAAACTCTCTTCTGTCGGACCTGTCCTACAAAATGAAAACTGGTCGTTATCCCCATTACTTCTCCAATCTCATTCCAGAACAAGCTGACCAATTATATAACCTTCGACATGTACCTGTTGTTCAACCTATAACTGCACATACTCAATCCCATGCTTCTACATTTCTTCCATCAACTATTCTAATATGGAACTCGCTGCCAAACGAGACACGGAACGCAACCTTCAAATACATTTTAAGTAAAAACAGGAAAAGACAATCCCCGTTATACAATGTTGGATCAAGAAGGAATCAGATACTCTACACCCAACTACGACTAGGATGTAGTTCTTTGTGCTACGACCTTCACTTCCTTCTGCATTGCCCAGGGTACAATCATCAACGTCTACAACACCTATCTAACCTTCCATGTGCTGCCACACTCAACAATCTCTTGTTTGATGATGAGCATCTCACTACACACTGTAACACAACACTTTACCTGAATGTCCAGAGCTATATTGCAGCAACAAAACGTTTCGATACCTATGTGAATGTGGGGGTTCTCTCCGTTTTGGTCCCGGCCTGTCATGTGACAATACCAGATTCTTTTTAGTTTACATATTTGGATCTAACGTTTCCTTATTGCTACGATGCTGTAAATATATGCGGATGTTTAGCAAAATCAAGTCCAAACATTTGCCACTGCTGTTTAAGTATTCAATAGTTTCTCTACAATTTATATTTACTGAACACATAAACTCGCCATTACTATTCGCCAAGCAATTTGTACCATTTAAACGTAGTCCAACATGGGAAGGGATTCATATAAGCTTTAAGCATGTTTCTCGACCCATATCGGTTCGAATGTATAAAAATTGTGTTTATATATGTTTATATGTATTTGATCCGAATAAAATATGTTAAACTAAGTGGAGCAGCCTAGATTGTTTATCCTGAGTGAGCATTCAATAGGATATTTCATGCATCTCTGGAAATGTCAATTGATGTTATATCACGCCTTTATGTAACAGTGATTTGATAGGTATGCATGACGGGTGGTTCTTATGAATCAAAGATTGGCTGTTATGGAACTGAAGCTTACCTGTACATGCTGACAGGATATATATTAGGACAGCGCCTCTCAAATGGGGGAGAATAGATTTGGTTCTTGGACTAGTGGGAGATTGAGTTCTTACACTAAAGAAACTATATAGAGACTGGCTCACTTATAGTCAGGAGGAAATCCCACATAGGGTGGAATTGTTGATTGAAATATGTTTATAAAGACCTAAGGTAACATTTTTTGGAGAGTGTGCAAAATTTCATTTGGTGGGATTTTTTAAAATCCAAAATGGCCGCCACCACCCCCCGAAATAATTAAAATGGCCATAACCCTTTAAGTATTTGTGATAGAGACATAATTTTGGGCTCTATACCCAGGTTTTTAAGCATGAGGAATCTACTGGAAGGGTTAGTTATGTGATTAGACTATAATTTTATCCATTGGAATTTTTAAAAATCCAAAATGGCTGCCACCACCCCCCGAAATCATTAAAATGGCCATAACTCTTTAAGTATTTGTGATAGAGACATAATGTTGGGCTCTATACCCAGGTTTTTAAGCATTTGGAATCTACTGGAAGGGTTAGTTATGTGATTAGATTACTATAATACCATACAAAAAATGGCTGCCCTCCCGAAAACATTAAAATGTCCACAACTCTTTAAGTAATTGTGGTAAATACCTAACTTTGGGCTCAATGTAATTTTGAATTTTGAGTTAAAGTTATTTGTACTACTACCAACAAAATGAATTACTCCAATGTCATATCATTATCATCATCTGGTTCACCAGTAGCCTTGTCTGATTCTTCTACTTCATGTTGTGTAAGAGGATTCTTGCATGCTTCCCCACCCTCACACAGACAGAATACTATGCATCCTATCTTGGAGCAGCTGCAGGCTGCAGTCCGACATCCAGAGGTCTTGCAGTTGCAGCGAATCAGCCGCAGTATATCTGGAGGGGCTGAAAGTTTATCAGATGGTACTGTTCGTGGAAGCAGGATACCTTGGTGGTCAAGCTCCCAACCATACTTTGTTGGGTCCATATTTGGTGGTGACTCTAGAAGTGCAGCCTTCCATACCGCAACTTGCAGATGGCCTCTGTGAACATTTTCAATGAATGCATCACTGGTTGGTGGGAGGGAGCAGAGTTTCACTGATGATGCACCACTCTTCCCTGTTTTTGAGTGCCACATTTTGACCCTGCATTCTGTCATGGATATACACGACTGTTATCTTGCCATAAGAGGCACATATGAACACATTTCATATCAGCCTTCACATCACCAACTTTAGAAAGTGAGAAACCTGCCTTCTTGGATATGTTGATAACAGTTGCCTTGCCTACACCATGCAATGAAGCTACAGTGTCTGCACCAGAGAGTCCATGAATTGCTAGCAGATCATCTGCTATGTCACTGTGTGCTTCTGCAGTGGCACGAATATCTGCCACTACTCTTTCCTTCACTGGTGATGACCTGATCATTGGGGCAGCATTGCTACCTCTACATTTCCTATTGTAGAAGTGAACAAGAAGCACAAACACGTCTGTGTCATCACACACAACACAAACAGACTTGCCTGCAAGTGATAATGAGATGGCATGTTGTGTAATGAGGATATCAGCCTCCTCATGTGTGGAGCACAGATCATGCCGGTCAATCCTCACACCACCAACTATCTCTATAGGCACGTCGCTGACACCAGCAATATTGAGAGTGTGCTTTTGCGTTGCATTGGTGTAATAGTCAGAATCAAGAAGGCCTTCTGCGAGCATGGCATTCAGTTGGATCTTGTTCTTTGTATTGGTGAGAATAACTTGCTTTGCTGGAGCATGCATCTCTGGGGTTAGGTTGTGTACACGAGTCTCTGCATCCTTGTAAATGTTTTTATGCTCTTGGGGAAGTATCTGTCAAACACGAGGGTGACATTTGCTGTTTGTAGAGCTTGATAGACGAACACCTTAAAGTTGTTCACATACACACGGAATTTGTCAGTAGTACCTGTTGGCCAGGTGATGACCCAGAGTAGTGCAGAAACATCGTAGATCATGGTGTTTGTGATGGGGCAGTTACGTTCTGATATAGTCACTTGAAGTTTATGTTTGAGGGTCGATTTTGACTTAGCAGTTTTCATTCCACCCTCTGAGTTGAACATTGATGGTGGATATGCAGCTAACTCATATGCCAGCCATCATCAAATTTAACATCACGTGAACTTGCAAGTAGATCAATGACACGTGCATAAATTAGTTCCTGGTCATAGACACGTTCCTTGCCGACCAACACATGTTTTTTCTTCACATCCATTGTGACAACCAGCTTGCCAAGAGGATCATAGAAAGAACCCGGCCAACCATCCCTAAAGTCTCTCATAGCTTGCTGTCCAAGGCTGACTGCATCATCTGCATTGACATCAGGGTGAGCGATTTGTCCTGTGACGATGTTCATCAGTGCACCATCTGGGTGAGAGACATCATCCAAGGGGTTAATGAGGACATCAATTGTGTTGCGCAGGCTCTGACGATCAGCCTGGTCTGCCTTGATTCGTGCATCAGCTTCTTCTTTATGGTGAGTGTGAATAGCATCCTGTTCAGTGTTGCTCATGGCTCGAACATTTTGTGATACCTCCCCACTGAGGGCAAAGCTCAGGGCCCACTTCACCATCTGGTGGTAGTCTGTGGCCACCCCTACAGCTCCAGCTGGTCCATGCCACAGACGCATGTATGTGGTCTCTATGAACATGTCTGTCCAAGTTGAATTATAGATGCCTGGGGTGTGACGCACAAATGCACCATGCTGTAGTTTCTCCTTCATCTCTGGATGGAGCCCTTTCATGTGATGAATGTAGAAGGCACTATAGCGTGCAGCGTTATGGCCATTTTAATGATTTTGGGGGAGGCGGCGGCCATTTTGGATTTAAAAAAATTCCAATGGATGAAATTATAGTCTAATCACATAACTAACCCTTACAGTAGATTCCTCATGCTTAAAAACTTGGGTATAGAGCCCAAAATTATGTCTCCATCACAAATAGATAAAGAGTTATGGCCATTTTAATGATTTTGGGGGGAGGCGGTGGCCATTTTGGATTTAACAAAATCCCACCGGATGAAATTTTGCACACCCTCCAAAAAATATTGTCTTAAGCCTTTATAAACTTGTATCAATCAACAACAAAAGTCTGTACTCCAATTCCACCTTTAGGGTCATATGCTCAATATTCCTCCTGACTATTAAGGAATTAGTTATGTACGATTATTAAATATGTAGCGTTTTGAAGCAGAGTTGTTTGATTTCATCCCATGAACCGGCCAGTGGGCCGCAACGGACATGGTACTATGGTGCACCAGCACATATACTGAACCAGCACTTGTGCTGATCCAGCTCTTATACTGAACCAGCACTTGTGCTGAACCAGCACTTATACTGAACCAGTGCTTATACTGAACCAGCACTTATACTGAACCAGCACTTATGCTGAACCAGCACTTATGCTGAATCAGCACTTATACTGAACCAGTGCTTTTATACTGAACCAGCACTTATGCTGAACCAGCACTTATACTGAACCAGTGCTTATGCTGAACCAGCACCTATACTGAACCAGCACTTATACTGAACCAGCGCTTATACTGAACCAGCACATATACTGAACCAGCACTTATGCTGAACCAGCACTTATACTGAACCAGCACTTATGCTGAACCAGCACTTATACTGAACCAGCACTCATACTGAACCAGTGCTTTTGCTGAACCAGTGCTTATACTGAACCAGTGCTTATGCTGAACCAGTGCTTATGCTGAACCAGTGCTTATGCTGAACCAGTGCTTATACTGAACCAGTGCTTATGCTGAACCAGCACTTATACTGAACCAGCACTTATACTGAACCAGTACTTATACTGAACCAGCACATATACTGAACCAGCACATATACTGAACCAGTGCTTATGCTGAACCAGTGCTTATGCTGAACCAGTGCTTATGCTGAACCAGTGCTTATACTGAACCAGTGCTTATGCTGAACCAGCACTTATACTGAACCAGCACTTATACTGAACCAGTACTTATACTGAACCAGCACATATACTGAACCAGCACATATACTGAACCAGTGCTTATGCTGAACCAGTGCTTATGCTGAACCAGCACTTATACTGAACCAGCACTTATACTGAACCAGCACTTATACTGAACCAGCACTTATACTGAACCAGCACTTATACTGAACCAGCTCATATACTGAACCAGCACTTATACTGAACCAGCACTTATACTGAACCAGTGCATATGCTGAACCAGCACTTGTGCTGAACCAGCACATATGCTGAACCAGCGCTTAAACTGAACCAGCACATATGTTGAACCAGCACTTAAACTGAACCAGCACATATGTTGAACCAGCGCTTAAACTGAACCAGCACATATGCTGAACCAGCACTTAAACTGAACCAGCACATATGTTGAACCAGCACTTAAACTGAACCAGCACATATGTTGAACCAGCGCTTAAACTGAACCAGCACATATGCTGAACCAGCACTTAAACTGAACCAGCACATATGTTGAACCAGCACTTAAACTGAACCAGCACATATGTTGAACCAGCGCTTAAACTGAACCAGCACATATGCTGAACCAGCACTTAAACTGAACCAGCACATATGTTGAACCAGCACTTAAACTGAACCAGCACATATGTTGAACCAGCGCTTAAACTGAACCAGCACATATGCTGAACCAGCACTTAAACTGAACCAGCACATATGTTGAACCAGCACTTAAACTGAACCAGCACATATGTTGAACCAGCGCTTAAACTGAACCAGCACATATGCTGAACCAGCACTTAAACTGAACCAGCACATATGTTGAACCAGCGCTTAAACTGAACCAGCACATATGTTGAACCAGCGCTTATACTCTGAGCTAGTAGTCGCACAACGTGCACTTCACTTTCAGGTTTAGCAATTTTATCACTGCTTAAACAATATTTCTTTTCAGGATTGTTATTATCAAAGTATACAGTTTTACACTTGTTTTCATTAAACTTTAAAAGCCAGGTTTCAGACCAGTTACTCAAAATATTCAGGTGACTTTGTCTTGTTAAACAGTTTAGAGTCATCTACATACATAAGGTATTTAGATGAAACTAAATCTGGGACCTCATTGACATAGATAATGGACAGTAATGGTCCCAAGACTGACCCATGAGGAATGCCACTGAGAACCTCAAACAGTGCTGACTCACAACCTCTAACTGATACTTTCCGGACACGACCGCACAAAAATGCATTAATCAAATTGAGTAATCTACCTTGTATTCCATAACTTTCAAGCTTGATGAGTAGACGTGATAACGAGTGACAGCTCTAATCTTCTATTACCTCCCTTCGCAGATAAAGTCTTGATTTATCCCAAAATGTAAATAGGTCCTTTTAGTTGGAATCCTTTGTTTTTACTGTTGTTCATTGACCAGATTTTGCAGTATGATAAATGTGATTTAATTAAAATCGTGTTAATTAACTGATTACATTGTTTTACAAATAAGTACCCATTGCATAATTATACTGTATGCAATCTGTCGAGATACAGTAATTTAATAATCATGCGAAGCGATAGTGGAATAAAATTGCTAGCTTGTTGTGCAAAGGAAACAACCATAAAAACAGAGAAAAACACTTAAGAGGACATCTCTATTTTAGGGAGTATTCAGGTGCAGTACCTGACTGTTTCAAATTGGAACACTATCAAAAGCTTTTGTCAGCAATTTGTTTATTTCTGTTACAGTTATCAAAGTTCCTTCAGAAACAATCAAAGACCGGCATCATCAAAGTGAAGGAAATGTGTAAAGGTGTTGATAACATTGTAGAAACAGATAGATCTCATCCACTGTAAGCATATCCTTGTTTCTTTGATAAATCCAGACAAATGTATGATTATATATGATCATCTTTAACCCCCCCCCCCCCCCCCCCCCCCCCCCACACACACACCATAACGTTCATGCTAGTGTAGCCGCCATTTACCCCCCCCCCCCCCACCACACACACCCATACGTTTCATGCTAGTGTAGCTGCCATTTACCCCCCCTCCCACACCCATACGTTTCATGCTAGTGTAGCTGCCATTTACCCCCCCCCCCCACCACACACACCCATACGTTTCATGCTAGTGTAGCTGCCATTTACCCCCCCCCCACCACACACACCCATACGTTTCATGCTAGTGTAGCTGCCATTTACCCCCCCTCCCACACCCATACGTTTCATGCTAGTGTAGCTGCCATTTACCCCCCCCCCCCACCACACACACCCATACGTTTCATGCTAGTGTAGCTGCCATTTACCCCCCCGCCCACACCCATACGTTTCATGCTAGTGTAGCTGCCATTTACCCCCCCCCCCCCACCACACACACCCATACGTTTCATGCTAGTGTAGCTGCCATTTACCCCCCCCCCCCCCACACACACACCCATACGTTTCATGCTAGTGTAGCTGCCATTTACCCCCCCCCCCACACACACACCCATACGTTTCATGCTAGTGTAGCTGCCATTTACCCCCCCCCCCACACACCCATATGTTTCATGCTAGTGTAGCTGCCATTTACCACACACCCATACGTTTCATGCTAGTGTAGCTGCCATTTACCCCCCCCCCCCCACACACCCATACGTTTCATGCTAGTGTAGCTGCCATTTACCCCCCCCCCCCCACACACCCATACGTTTCATGCTAGTGTAGCTGCTGTTTACCCCCCCCCCCCCCACACACACACCCATACGTTTCATGCTAGTGTAGCTGCCATTTACCCCCCTCCCACACATCCATACGTTTCATGCTAGTGTAGCTGCCATTTACCCCCCCCCCCCACACACACCCATATGTTTCATGCTAGTGTAGCTGCCATTTACCCCCCCCCCCCCCACACACACACCCATACGTGTCATGCTAGTGTAGCTGCCATTTACCCCCCCCACACACACACCCATACGTTTCATGCTAGTGTAGCTGCCATTTACCCCCCCCCCCACACACACACACCCATACGTTTCATGCTAGTGTAGCTGCCATTTACCCCCCCCCCCCCCCCCCCACACACACACCCATACGTTTCATGCTAGTGTAGCTGCCATTTACCCCCCCCCCCACACCCATACGTTTCATGCTAGTGTAGCTGCCATTTACCCCCCCCCCCCCCCCCCCCCACACACACAGTTCATCAAAACTATCATACCCGCTCTATATATGCTCAATGACATCAGTGTCCACACTATTATACCACTCTATATATGCTCAATGACATCAGTGTCCACACTATTATACCCACTCTATATATGCTCAATGACATCAGTATCCACACTATCATACCCACTCTATATATGCTCAATGACATCAGTATCCACACTATCATACCCACTCTATATATGCTCAATGACATCAGTATCCACACTATCATACCCACTCTATATATGCTCAATGACATCAGTGTCCACACTATCATACCCACTCTATATATGCTCAATGACATCAGTATCCACACTATCATACCCACTCTATATATGCTCAATGACATCAGTATCCACACTATCATACCCACTCTATATATGCTCAGTGACATCAGTATCCACACTATCATACCTGCTCTATATATGCACGCATGCACGGATGTAACCAATACCATGAACATTGACAGTAGGGGAGATTGCAACTTGAATCACTTGTGCTATTGCAGACTACGAGGGCTAGAAGTTCCTGTAGTAATGGTTGTGGAAACACCGCAAACGCCAGAGTACAGTCCTCCACAGATTACGGAAATGTTTGCCGTCACATCAAACACATTGCCTCTGTTTAAGGTTCTTGGATATAGGTAAGGGTGACTTTTGAGATAAGTTTTCTTACTGTTAAAACTAGACCTTCAAAGTAAAGAGAAGTATAGGAGAAGTTTGTTGACCCAACGATGTGTCCTGCATGTAATTTATAATATAGGAAAACCATCCCCCTGAGCTCATAATAGGAATAGAGCTATTCTCCCATATCACCATCTAGCTAAGCCGTGTTTAAAATGTTTGTTGTTGTAGGCTGTCCCACCCATCTGTCCCAACTCTCCATGGGTTGTTGAAATGTTGGTGATGTAAGCTGCCCCAACTCTCCATGGGTTGTTGAAATGTTTGGTGATGTAAGCTGTGCATGGGTTGTTGAAATGTTTGTTGCTGTAAGCTGTCCCAACTGTTCATTGATTGTTGAAATTTGATATTGTAGGCTGTCCCGCCCATCCATGGATTGTCATGTTTCATATTGTAAGCTGTCCCACCATCCATGGATTGTCATGTTTCATATTGTAAGCTGTCCCAACATCCATGGATTGTCATGTTTCATATTGTAAGCTGTCCCAACATCCATGGATTGTCATGTTTCATATTGTAAGCTGTCCCACCATCCATGGATTGTCATGTTTGGTATTGTAAGCTGTCCCACCCATCCATGGATTGTTATGTTTTGTAGGCTGTCCTGGCTGTCCATAGATTGTCATGTTTGGTATTGTCCATGGATTGTCATGTTTGGTATTGTAAGCTGTCCCAGCTGTCCATGGATTGTCATGTTTGGTGTTGTAGGCTGTCCCACCTGTACATGGATTGTTATGTTTGGTGTTGTAGGCTGCCCCACCTGTACATGGATTGTTATGTTTGGTGTTGTAGGCTGTCCCACCTGTACATTGATTGTTATGTTTGGTGTTGTAGGCTGTCCCATCTGTACATGGATAGTTATGTTTGGAGTTGTAGGCTGTCCCACCTGTACATAGATTGTCATGTTTGGTGTTGTAGGCTGTCCCACCTGTACATGGATAGTTATGTTTGGTGTTGTAGGCTGTCCCACCTGTCCATGGATTGTTATGTTTGGTGTTGTAGGCTGTCCCACATGTACATGGATAGTTATGGTTGGTGTTGTAGACTGTCCCACCTGTACATGGATAGTTATGTTTGGTGTTGTAGGCTGTCCCACCTGTCCATGGATTGTTATGTTTGGTGTTGTAGGCTGTCCCACATGTACATGGATTGTTATGTTTGGTGTTGTAGGCTGTCCCACCTGTACATGGATAGTTATGTTTGGTATTGTAGGCTGTCCCACCTGTACATGGAGTGTCATGTTTGGTGTTGTAGGCTGTCCCACATGTACATGGATAGTTATGTTTGGTGTTGTAGGTTGTCCCACATGTACATGGATTGTTATGTTTGGTGTTGTAGGCTGTCCATGGACCTAATTATCATATATAATATATTTCAAATAAATCATAAATATGCAGAAGAAATAGTAGAGATATCTCGTTTCTTATTTTTATACCCCCTGAAGGGAGGGATATATTTTTCGTACTGTCTGTGTAAATAGTAAAATAGTACTTATATGGCTAAGAGAACTATGGGTTTACTGTCTAGTAGTCTATGGTTAAGGGTTATGTGGCTATAAAAACTACGAATTGCGCCTAAACCCAACATTCCTGGATAAAGTGTTTTTCTCTGTTGATTATTTATCTATAGGACATATATAATGATATCCAGGTGGGTGTGAAGTTCTCACCTTTGGGTAATTTGAAATATTCAAGATTTTCAAAATGGCGGCCAATCTGAAAATGGTTTCACAATATATTCGCTAATAAGGCATGTGCAGTCCTAATAGTTATGCATAGACCCAAATAGTATACATAAATTCTATAATAAATAATAATAGAAGAATAATAGTTTTTAATTTAGGTCAATTGGCAGATGTAGCCATTTTGACAATCAAAATGGCCACCACTGAATATTTTTCTTCCCATAATGAACAAATAAATATATATGTTAGCAGCAAATTCAACCAAACTTCAAAACATTCCACCAGCCTTATTGATTGGCAACATCATTACAAGTGTATTGAGGAACCAACCCTCATATCTTGAAATATTACTAGTATTGTTTCTGCGAGACTATAAGACATTACTTGGATATGCATATGATTTTGGAATTACATGCACCAGTTGAGGAATTCAAGGAGCCAAGTGGTATATCAACCTCAGATAGTGGATTAATGAAACAATAGCTGACCATTTTGATGCAGACATTCATTCCCCACTCACTGGCAGTGATACAAACATAACAATCGGCAGTACATAACAACCAAGAAGATAATGCAATTGTGCGACTGAAGCATGGTACTATGAATGTGCTAATAGATGAGGCTGGAGATACTGCACTTGAATACTATTTTGATGAAAAGAACCGCCTATGCTGAAACTATCTATTCCAATAGATCTTGGTAATTTGACTTCAGACCAACGATCCAACGATAGAGCGAGAGAACTAGATTTCCACTTCTTCAATGATATGTGTACATCCCAAGCCTACCCAGACAGAATACAATGGATACAATACAAGTCGGGAGCAAGGACACATAATGAGACCAAAAACCAACATAGTCTACCTGTCATTGATAGATAAACCTCCTGCAGATCCATCTACTGTTGTGGCTGCTTTGGTGAAGGCAAGGTGATACAACTTTATAGGGTAGCTGTTCTATGGGAGAACCAAACTAGATTTAGTAATGTTTAAATCCGAGGTGGTATGCATTTATTGATGGGCTATATCGGATGCATATGGATGACAGTGGCCTTACTGAAGTTCTTAGTGAAGCATTTGGTGGTGTGTTGAAAATGCTACCTGGGAAAAAGTTCCCTGAAATGTGAGAGCTCTGCGAATGCATGCTGATACTAAAACGCCTCAGACCAATGTTTTACAGAAATAACCGGGAATGCATGGATGACCTTCAACAGGAACTGCATTATGCAACATCAAACAACAGAACAGCCAAGATCTGGATAAGTTGTTTGATCGCACCAGTTCTCACTATAATGAAGTACATCCTAGCAGAGAGGGATGCAGATTGGCCACTTCCTCCTGCCGCCATCAGTGAAATGATGCCAACATTTTTTGTTTGCTGCTGTGCATTTTAATTATGCTCGCTATGCTCTATACTATTTACGACTGATGGCATCATTGCCTGATGATATACAGCAATATTTCATGAAAGGACAACACACAATACATCATAATCCAGGTCTCTTCAATGGAAACTGAGTGATACGGACATTGAAACAACCTACATGAGGTATGGACATGGGTATAGTGGTATAATTGGAATCACTCTTAACCCAGAGACACTCAAGACATGGACATATAGTTAACATGCATTTAATTCAGTTATGAAGAATCTTAACACCATGAGGGAACCTCCATCTCAATCGTCGGATCACATCTGACGGAAAAAACAGAATTATTCTAAGAGAGAAACTAGAACTCTGCATCGATCCCATTAACAGTAAGCCTAATAGACTAGGCAGAATATATGAAAATGTTCATATTAAAAGTGATGGCGGCATTTAATGTTTACGGCTGGCAAACAACATTTTTAGATGTCTTTATATGTTCTAAATCTATCTAGGGTGTTTGCCCGGCTGTATTTTCAACGGTTAACCCATAAACGTGACAAATCCAATATGGCCGTCACTGAAACTTGACAAATTCATTTTGGGTCATAACATTGGTACCAAATGTGGTAAGAACATAAATGAAACATCATTTTGTATGTTTTCAGGTACGAGGAATTCATTGAGATAATTATTTAAACCTAAATATGCCAAGAAATCAGTATGGCTGCCATATGGTAAATTCGATCAGTGTTTACTTGCGATTAATACAGATACTTATATAAATTAGTGATTGGACTTCATCATAAATGTCATGGTTCTTATTTGGGATATGTTAACTTGGGATACAGTTGCTTTTTATTTTGTCACTATAATCAACTTTGTACAGGAATGCAAATTAGCTTACCAGCAGTGTAACTGAGTTCATGTGCCATCATGTAGACTGTTCGGACATTCATCGCCATGCTTGTGGCATTTGCAATATTCAATACATGGCAAAGTGAATGTTCTGCAACTGTAGAGCCGACTCAGGCATCCCTTGGTACATCCACGTGACATGATCTCGGAGCATGCTTTTGGAATGGTTGGTAGAGAGGGCAGTAGCGGTACTGAGCATGCTTTTGGAATGGTTGGTAGAGAGGGCAGTAGCGGTACTGAGCATGCATTTGGAATGGTTTGTAGAGAGGGCAGTAGCGGTACTGAGCATGCTTTTGGAATGGTTGGTAGAGAGGGCAGTAGTGGTACTGAGCATGCTTTTGGAATGGTTGGTAGAGAGGGCAGTAGCGGTACTGAGCATGCTTTTGGAATGGTTGGTAGAGAGGGCAGTAGCGGTACTGAGCATGCTTTTGGAATGGTTCGTAGAGAGGGCAGTAGCGGTACTGAGCATGCTTTTGGAATGGTTGGTAGAGAGGGCAGTAGCGGTACTGAGCATGCTTTTGGAATGGTTGGTAGAGAGGGCAGTAGCGGTACTGAATTATGACCTCAACCCATATCTGAAATAGTTGGTTGTGTCAGTATGTCCTTTGTCAATATGTAGGTTAACAGAGACTTGATCAGTGAATGTAGGGTACCATTGGTTGTGGCGTGAGACAGCGGAACAGACATAAGCTCATGCTGGAGGATGTTGTCTCTAAGTTGACTTTACGGTCTGCCATATAAGCCGTTATTAATGTTCATCTATATCGTGCTTTGTTTCCCGTTGACATATTGTATAGTGTACAGTGAAGCAAATGTCAAAGCTTTGAGATCGGCATGCTGGTCATTATCTGGAGATAAGCTGAGATATCCCGAGAAGTGCATCAGTCAGCTATATGGAGTACCCGAGAAGTGCATCAGTCAGCTATATGGAGTACCCGAGAAGTGCATCAGTCAGCTGTATGGAGTACCCGAGAAGTGCATCTGTCAGCTGTATGGAGTACCCGAGAAGTGCATCAGTCAGCTGTATGGAGTACCCGAGAAGTGCATCAGTCAGCTGTATGGAGTACCCGAGAAGTGCATCAGTCAGCTATATGGAGTACCCGAGAAGTGCATCAGTCAGCTATATGGAGTACCCGAGAAGTGCATCAGTCAGCTGTATGGAGTACCCGAAGCAGTGCATCAGTCAGCTATATGGAGTACCCGAAGCAGTGCATAAGTCAGCTATATGGAGTACCTGAGAAGTGCATCAGTCAGCTATATGGAGTACGCGAAGCAGTGCATCAGTCAGCTATATGGAGTACCCGAAACAGTGCATCAGTCAGCTATATGGAGTACCCGAGAAGTGCATCAGTCAGCTGTATGGAGTACCCGAAGCAGTGCATCAGTCAGCTATATGGAGTACGCGAAGCAGTGCATCAGTCAGCTATATGGAGTACCCGAGAAGTGCATCAGTCAGCTATATGGAGTACCCGAAGCAGTGCATCAGTCAGCTATATGGAGTACCCGAAGAAGTGCATCAGTCAGCTATATGGAGTACCCGAAGCAGTGCATCAGTCAGCTATATGGAGTACCCGAGAAGTGCATCAGTCAGCTATATTGTGTACCTGAGAAGTGCATCAGTCAGCTATATGGAGTACCCGAAGCAGTGCATCAGTCAGCTATATGGAGTACCCGAAGCAGTGCATCAGTCAGCTATATGGAGTACCCGAGAAGTGCATCAGTCAGCTATATGGAGTACCCGAAGCAGTGCATCAGTCAGCTATATGGAGTACCCGAAGAAGTGCATCAGTCAGCTATATGGAGTACCCGAAGCAGTGCATCAGTCAGCTATATGGAGTACCCGAGAAGTGCATCAGTCAGCTGTATGGAGTACCCAAAGCAGTGCATCAGTCAGCTATATGGAGTACCCGAAGAAGTGCATCAGTCAGCTATATGAAGTACCCGAAGCAGTGCATCAGTCAGCTATATGGAGTACCCGAGAAGTGCATCAGTCAGCTATATGGAGTACCCGAGAAGTGCATCAGTCAGCTATATGGAGTACCCGAAGCAGTGCATCAGTCAGCTATATGGAGTACCCGAGAAGTGCATCAGTCAGCTGTATGGAGTACCCGAAGCAGTGCATCAGTCAGCTATATGGAGTACACGAAGCAGTGCATCAGTCAGCTATATGGAGTACCTGAAGCAGTGCATCAGTCAGCTATATGGAGTACCCGAGAAGTGCATCAGTCAGCTATATGGAGTACGCGAAGCAGTGCATCAGTCAGCTATATGGTGTACCCGAGAAGTGCATCAGTCAGCTATATGGAGTACCCGAGAAGTGCATCAGTCAGCTATATGGAGTACCCGAAGCAGTGCATCAGTCAGCTATATGGAGTACCCGAAGAAGTGCATCAGTCAGCTATATGGAGTACCCGAAGCAGTGCATCAGTCAGCTATATGGAGTACCCGAGAAGTGCATCAGTCAGCTATATGGAGTACCCGAGAGGTGCATCAGTCAGCTATATGGAGTACGCGTAGCAGTGCATCAGTCAGCTATATTGAGTACCTGAGAAGTGCATTAGTCCGCTATATGGAGTACCCAAAGCAGTGCATCAGTCAGCTATATAGAGTACCCGAAGCAGTGCATCAGTCAGCTATATGGAGTACCCGCGAAGTGCATCAGTCAGCTATATTGAGTACCCGAGAAGTGCATCAGTCAGCTATATTGAGTACCTGAGAAGTGCATAAGTCAGCTATATTGAGTACCCGAGAAGTGCATCAGTCAGCTATATGGAGTACACGAGAAGTGCATCAGTCAGCTATATGCAGTACGCGAAGCAGTGCATCAGTCAGCTATATGGAGTACCCGAAGCAGTGCATCAGTCAGCTATATTGAATACCCGAGAAGTGCATCAGTCAGCTATATTGAGTACCCTAGAAGTGCATCAGTCAGCTATATGGTGTACCTGAGAAGTGCATCAGTCAGCTATATGGAGTACCCGAGAAGTGCATCAGTCAGCTATATGGAGTACGCGAAACAGTGCATCAGTCAGCTATATTGAGTACCTGAGAAGTGCATCAGTCAGCTATATGGAGTACCCGAAGCAGTGCATCAGTCAGCTATATGGAGTACCCGAGAAGTGCATCAGTCAGCTATATGGAGTACGCGAAGCAGTGCATCAGTCAGCTATATGGTGTACCTGAGAAGTGCATCAGTCAGCTATATGGAGTACCCGAGAAGTGCATCAGTCAGCTATATGGAGTACGCGAAACAGTGCATCAGTCAGCTATATTGAGTACCTGAGAAGTGCATCAGTCAGCTATATGGAGTACCCGAAGCAGTGCATCAGTCAGCTATATGGAGTACCCGAGAAGTGCATCAGTCAGCTATATGGAGTACGCGAAGCAGTGCATCAGTCAGCTATATGGTGTACCTGAGAAGTGCATCAGTCAGCTATATGGAGTACCCGAGAAGTGCATCAGTCAGCTATATGGAGTACGCGAAACAGTGCATCAGTCAGCTATATTGAGTACCTGAGAAGTGCATCAGTCAGCTATATGGAGTACCCGAAGCAGTGCATCAGTCAGCTATATGGAGTACCCGAGAAGTGCATCAGTCAGCTATATGGAGTACCCGAAGCAGTGCATCAGTCAGCTATATGGAGTACCCGAAGAAGTGCATCAGTCAGCTATATGGAGTACCCGAAGCAGTGCATCAGTCAGCTATATGGAGTACCCGAGAAGTGCATCAGTCAGCTGTATGGAGTACCCAAAGCAGTGCATCAGTCAGCTATATGGAGTATGCGAAGCAGTGCATCAGTCAGCTATATGGAGTACCCGAGAAGTGCATCAGTCAGCTATATGGAGTACCCGAGAGGTGTATCAGTCAGCTATATGGAGTACGCGTAGCAGTGCATCAGTCAGCTATATTGAGTACCTGAGAAGTGCATTAGTCCGCTATATGGAGTACCCAAAGCAGTGCATCAGTCAGCTATATAGAGTACCCGAAGCAGTGCATCAGTCAGCTATTTGGAGTACCCGCGAAGTGCATCAGTCAGCTATATTGAGTACCCGAGAAGTGCATCAGTCAGCTATATTGAATACCTGAGAAGTGCATAAGTCAGCTATATTGAGTACCCGAGAAGTGCATCAGTCAGCTATATGGAGTACACGAGAAGTGCATCAGTCAGCTATATGCAGTACGCGAAGCAGTGCATCAGTCAGCTATATGGAGTACCCGAAGCAGTGCATCAGTCAGCTATATTGAATACCCGAGAAGTGCATCAGTCAGCTATATTGAGTACCCGAGAAGTGCATCAGTCAGCTATATGGAGTACCCTAAGAAGTGCATCAGTCAGCTATATGGAGTACCCGAAGAAGTGCATCAGTCAGCTATATGGAGTACCCGAAGAAGTGCATCAGTCAGCTATATGGAGTACCCGAGAAGTGCATCAGTCAGCTATATGGAGTACCCGAGAAGTGCATCAGTCAGCTATATGGAGTACCCGAGAAGTGCATCAGTCAGCTATATGGAGTACCCGAGAAGTGCATCAGTCAGCTATATGGAGTACCCGAGAAGTGCATCAGTCAGCTATATGGAGTACCCGAGAAGTGCATCAGTCAGCTATATGGAGTACCCGAGAAGTGCATCAGTCAGCTATATGGAGTACCCGAGAAGTGCATCAGTCAGCTGTATGGAGTACCCGAGAAGTGCATCAGTCAGCTATATGGAGTACCCGAGAAGTGCATCAGTCAGCTGTATGGAGTACCCGAGAAGTGCATCAGTCAGCTATATGGAGTACCCGAGAAGTGCATCAGTCATCTATATGGAGTACCCGAGAAGTGCATCAGTCAGCTGTATGGAGTACCCGAAGCAGTGCATCAGTCAGCTATATGGAGTACCCGAAGCAGTGCATAAGTCAGCTATATGGAGTACCCGAGAAGTGCATCAGTCAGCTATATGGAGTACACGAGAAGTGCATCAGTCAGCTATATGCAGTACGCGAAGCAGTGCATCAGTCAGCTATATGGAGTACCCGAAGCAGTGCATCAGTCAGCTATATTGAATACCCGAGAAGTGCATCAGTCAGCTATATTGAGTACCCTAGAAGTGCATCAGTCAGCTATATGGTGTACCTGAGAAGTGCATCAGTCAGCTATATGGAGTACCCGAGAAGTGCATCAGTCAGCTATATGGAGTACGCGAAACAGTGCATCAGTCAGCTATATTGAGTACCTGAGAAGTGCATCAGTCAGCTATATGGAGTACCCGAAGCAGTGCATCAGTCAGCTATATGGAGTACCCGAGAAGTGCATCAGTCAGCTATATGGAGTACGCGAAGCAGTGCATCAGTCAGCTATATGGTGTACCTGAGAAGTGCATCAGTCAGCTATATGGAGTACCCGAGAAGTGCATCAGTCAGCTATATGGAGTACGCGAAACAGTGCATCAGTCAGCTATATTGAGTACCTGAGAAGTGCATCAGTCAGCTATATGGAGTACCCGAAGCAGTGCATCAGTCAGCTATATGGAGTACCCGAGAAGTGCATCAGTCAGCTATATGGAGTACGCGAAGCAGTGCATCAGTCAGCTATATGGTGTACCTGAGAAGTGCATCAGTCAGCTATATGGAGTACCCGAGAAGTGCATCAGTCAGCTATATGGAGTACGCGAAACAGTGCATCAGTCAGCTATATTGAGTACCTGAGAAGTGCATCAGTCAGCTATATGGAGTACCCGAAGCAGTGCATCAGTCAGCTATATGGAGTACCCGAGAAGTGCATCAGTCAGCTATATGGAGTACCCGAAGCAGTGCATCAGTCAGCTATATGGAGTACCCGAAGAAGTGCATCAGTCAGCTATATGGAGTACCCGAAGCAGTGCATCAGTCAGCTATATGGAGTACCCGAGAAGTGCATCAGTCAGCTGTATGGAGTACCCAAAGCAGTGCATCAGTCAGCTATATGGAGTATGCGAAGCAGTGCATCAGTCAGCTATATGGAGTACCCGAGAAGTGCATCAGTCAGCTATATGGAGTACCCGAGAAGTGCATCAGTCAGCTATATGGAGTACCCGAGAGGTGTATCAGTCAGCTATATGGAGTACGCGTAGCAGTGCATCAGTCAGCTATATTGAGTACCTGAGAAGTGCATTAGTCCGCTATATGGAGTACCCAAAGCAGTGCATCAGTCAGCTATATAGAGTACCCGAAGCAGTGCATCAGTCAGCTATTTGGAGTACCCGCGAAGTGCATCAGTCAGCTATATTGAGTACCCGAGAAGTGCATCAGTCAGCTATATTGAATACCTGAGAAGTGCATAAGTCAGCTATATTGAGTACCCGAGAAGTGCATCAGTCAGCTATATGGAGTACACGAGAAGTGCATCAGTCAGCTATATGCAGTACGCGAAGCAGTGCATCAGTCAGCTATATGGAGTACCCGAAGCAGTGCATCAGTCAGCTATATTGAATACCCGAGAAGTGCATCAGTCAGCTATATTGAGTACCCTAGAAGTGCATCAGTCAGCTATATTGAGTACCTGAGAAGTGCATCAGTCAGCTATATGGAGTACGCAAGAAGTGCATCAGTCAGCTATATGGAGTACGCGAGAAGTGCATCAGTCAGCTATATGGAGTACCCGAGAAGTGCATCAGTCAGCTATATGGAGTACCCGAGAAGTGCATCAGTCAGCTATATGGAGTACCCGAGAAGTGCATCAGTCAGCTATATGGAGTACCCGA
The DNA here is from genome assembly GCA_014843695.1 of Archivesica marissinica. Taxonomy (NCBI): domain Eukaryota; kingdom Metazoa; phylum Mollusca; class Bivalvia; order Venerida; family Vesicomyidae; genus Archivesica; species Archivesica marissinica. The sequence goes on along the minus strand of CM026397.1, from coordinate 87,825,003 downwards.
GAAGTGCATCAGTCAGCTATATGGAGTACCCGAGAAGTGCATCAGTCAGCTATATGGAGTACCCGAGAAGTGCATCAGTCAGCTGTATGGAGTACCCGAGAAGTGCATCAGTCAGCTGTATGGAGTACCCGAGAAGTGCATCAGTCAGCTATATGGAGTACCCGAGAAGTGCATCAGTCAGCTGTATGGAGTACCCGAGAAGTGCATCAGTCAGCTATATGGAGTACCCGAGAAGTGCATCAGTCATCTATATGGAGTACCCGAGAAGTGCATCAGTCAGCTGTATGGAGTACCCGAAGCAGTGCATCAGTCAGCTATATGAAGTACCCGAAGCAGTGCATAAGTCAGCTATATGGAGTACCTGAGAAGTGCATCAGTCAGCTATATGGAGTACGCGAAGCAGTGCATCAGTCAGCTATATGGAGTACCCGAAACAGTGCATCAGTCAGCTATATGGAGTACCCGAGAAGTGCATCAGTCAGCTGTATGGAGTACCCGAAGCAGTGCATCAGTCAGCTATATGGAGTACGTGAAGCAGTGCATCAGTCAGCTATATGGAGTACCCGAGAAGTGCATCAGTCAGCTATATGGAGTACCCGAGAGGTGCATCAGTCAGCTATATGGAGTACGCGAAGCAGTGCATCAGTCAGCTATATGGTGTACCCGAGAAGTGCATCAGTCAGCTATATGGAGTACCCGAGAAGTGCATCAGTCAGCTGTATGGAGTACCCAAAGCAGTGCATCAGTCAGCTATATGGAGTACCCGAAGAAGTGCATCAGTCAGCTATACGGAGTACCCGAAGCAGTGCATCAGTCAGCTATATGGAGTACCCGAGAAGTGCATCAGTCAGCTATATGGAGTACCCGAGAAGTGCATCAGTCAGCTATATGGAGTACCCGAGAAGTGCATCAGTCAGCTATATGGAGTACCCGAAGCAGTGCATCAGTCAGCTATATGGAGTACCCGAGAAGTGCATCAGTCAGCTGTATGGAGTACCCGAAGCAGTGCATCAGTCAGCTATATGGAGTACGCGAAGCAGTGCATCAGTCAGCTATATGGAGTACCCGAAGCAGTGCATCAGTCAGCTATATGGAGTACCCGAGAAGTGCATCAGTCAGCTATATGGAGTACCCGAGAAGTGCATCAGTCAGCTATATGGTGTACCCGAGAAGTGCATCAGTCAGCTATATGGAGTACCCGAGAAGTGCATCAGTCAGCTATATGGAGTACGCGAAGCAGTGCATCAGTCAGCTATATTGAGTACCTGAGAAGTGCATCAGTCAGCTATATGGAGTACCCGAAGCAGTGCATCAGTCAGCTATATGGAGTACCCGAGAAGTGCATCAGTCAGCTATATGGAGTAACCGAAGCAATGCATCAGTCAGCTATATGGAGTACCCGAAGCAGTGCATCAGTCAGCTATATGGAGTACCCGAAGAAGTGCATCAGTCAGCTATATGGAGTACCCGAAGCAGTGCATCAGTCAGCTATATGGAGTACCCGAGAAGTGCATCAGTCAGCTATATTGTGTACCTAGAAGTGCATCAGTCAGCTATATGGAGTACCCGAAGCAGTGCATCAGTCAGCTATATGGAGTACCCGAAGCAGTGCATCAGTCAGCTATATGGAGTACCCGAGAAGTGCATCAGTCAGCTATATGGAGTACCCGAGAAGTGCATCAGTTAGCTATATGGGGTACGCGAAGCAGTGCATCAGTCAGCTATATTGAGTACCTGAGAAGTGCATCAGTCAGCTATATGGAGTACGCAAGAAGTGCATCAGTCAGCTATATGGAGTACGCGAGAAGTGCATCAGTCAGCTATATGGAGTACCCGAGAAGTGCATCAGTCAGCTATATGGAGTACCCGAGAAGTGCATCAGTCAGCTATATGGAGTACCCGAGAAGTGCATCAGTCAGCTATATGGAGTAACCGAGAAGTGCATCAGTCAGCTATATGGAGTACCCGAGAAGTGCATCAGTCAGCTATATGGAGTACCCGAAGCAGTGCATCAGTCAGCTATATGGAGTACCCGAGAAGTGCATCAGTCAGCTGTATGGAGTACCCGAAGCAGTGCATCAGTCAGCTATATGGAGTACACGAAGCAGTGCATCAGTCAGCTATATGGAGTACCTGAAGCAGTGCATCAGTCAGCTATATGGAGTACCCGAGAAGTGCATCAGTCAGCTATATGGAGTACGCGAAGCAGTGCATCAGTCAGCTATATGGTGTACCCGAGAAGTGCATCAGTCAGCTATATGGAGTACCCGAGAAGTGCATCAGTCAGCTATATGGAGTACCCGAAGCAGTGCATCAGTCAGCTATATGGAGTACCCGAAGAAGTGCATCAGTCAGCTATATGGAGTACCCGAAGCAGTGCATCAGTCAGCTATATGGAGTACCCGAGAAGTGCATCAGTCAGCTGTATGGAGTACCCAAAGCAGTGCATCAGTCAGCTATATGGAGTATGCGAAGCAGTGCATCAGTCAGCTATATGGAGTACCCGAGAAGTGCATCAGTCAGCTATATGGAGTACCCGAGAAGTGCATCAGTCAGCTATATGGAGTACCCGAGAGGTGTATCAGTCAGCTATATGGAGTACGCGTAGCAGTGCATCAGTCAGCTATATTGAGTACCTGAGAAGTGCATTAGTCCGCTATATGGAGTACCCAAAGCAGTGCATCAGTCAGCTATATAGAGTACCCGAAGCAGTGCATCAGTCAGCTATTTGGAGTACCCGCGAAGTGCATCAGTCAGCTATATTGAGTACCCGAGAAGTGCATCAGTCAGCTATATTGAATACCTGAGAAGTGCATAAGTCAGCTATATTGAGTACCCGAGAAGTGCATCAGTCAGCTATATGGAGTACACGAGAAGTGCATCAGTCAGCTATATGCAGTACGCGAAGCAGTGCATCAGTCAGCTATATGGAGTACCCGAAGCAGTGCATCAGTCAGCTATATTGAATACCCGAGAAGTGCATCAGTCAGCTATATTGAGTACCCTAGAAGTGCATCAGTCAGCTATATTGAGTACCTGAGAAGTGCATCAGTCAGCTATATGGAGTACGCAAGAAGTGCATCAGTCAGCTATATGGAGTACGCGAGAAGTGCATCAGTCAGCTATATGGAGTACCCGAGAAGTGCATCAGTCAGCTGTATGGAGTACCCGAAGCAGTGCATCAGTCAGCTATATGGAGTACCCGAAGCAGTGCATAAGTCAGCTATATGGAGTACCTGAGAAGTGCATCAGTCAGCTATATGGAGTACGCGAAGCAGTGCATCAGTCAGCTATATGGAGTACCCGAAACAGTGCATCAGTCAGCTATATGGAGTACCCGAGAAGTGCATCAGTCAGCTGTATGGAGTACCCGAAGCAGTGCATCAGTCAGCTATATGGAGTACGCGAAGCAGTGCATCAGTCAGCTATATGGAGTACCCGAGAAGTGCATCAGTCAGCTATATGGAGTACCCGAAGGTGCATCAGTCAGCTATATGGAGTACGCGAAGCAGTGCATCAGTCACTAATACCGAGAAGTGCATCAGTCAGCTTATGAGTACCCAGTGCATCAGTCAGCTATATGGTGTACCTGAGAAGTGCATCAGTCAGCTATATGGAGTACCCGAGAAGTGCATCAGTCAGCTATATGGAGTACGCGAAACAGTGCATCAGTCAGCTATATTGAGTACCTGAGAAGTGCATCAGTCAGCTATATGGAGTACCCGAAGCAGTGCATCAGTCAGCTATATGGAGTACCCGAGAAGTGCATCAGTCAGCTATATGGAGTACGCGAAGCAGTGCATCAGTCAGCTATATGGAGTACCCGAGAAGTGCATCAGTCAGCTATATGGAGTACCCGAGAAGTGCATCAGTCAGCTATATGGAGTACGCGAAACAGTGCATCAGTCAGCTATATTGAGTACCTGAGAAGTGCATCAGTCAGCTATATGGAGTACCCGAAGCAGTGCATCAGTCAGCTATATGGAGTACCCGAGAAGTGCATCAGTCAGCTATATGGAGTACCCGAAGCAGTGCATCAGTCAGCTATATGGAGTACCGAGAAGTGCATCAGTCAGCTATATGGAGTACCCGAGCAGTGCATCAGTCAGCTATATGGAGTACCCGAGAAGTGCATCAGTCAGCTATATGGAGTACCCGAAGCAGTGCATCAGTCAGCTATATGGAGTACCCGAGAAGTGCATCAGTCAGCTATATGGAGTACCCGAAGCAGTGCATCAGTCAGCTATATGGAGTACCCGAAGAAGTGCATCAGTCAGCTATATGGAGTACCCGAAGCAGTGCATCAGTCAGCTATATGGAGTACCCGAGAAGTGCATCAGTCAGCTATATTGTGTACCTGAGAAGTGCATCAGTCAGCTATATGGAGTACCCGAAGCAGTGCATCAGTCAGCTATATGGAGTACCCGAAGCAGTGCATCAGTCAGCTATATGGAGTACCCGAGAAGTGCATCAGTCAGCTATATGGAGTACCCGAAGCAGTGCATCAGTCAGCTATATGGAGTACCCGAAGAAGTGCATCAGTCAGCTATATGGAGTACCCGAAGCAGTGCATCAGTCAGCTATATGGAGTACCCGAGAAGTGCATCAGTCAGCTATATGGAGTACCGGAGAAGTGCATCAGTCAGCTATATGGAGTACCCGAGAAGTGCATCAGTCAGCTATATGGAGTACCCACACAGAGAAGTGCATCAGTCAGCTATATGGAGTACCCGAAGCAGTGCATCAGTCAGCTATATGGAGTACCGAAGCAGTGCATCAGTCAGCTATATGGAGTACCCGAGAAGTGCATCAGTCAGCTATATGGAGTACCCGAGAAGTGCATCAGTCAGCTATATGGAGTACCCGAGAAGTGCATCAGTCAGCTATATGGAGTACCCGAGAAGTGCATCAGTCAGCTATATGGAGTACCCGAGAAGTGCATCAGTCAGCTATATGGAGTACCCGAGAAGTGCATCAGTCAGCTATATGGAGTACCCGAGAAGTGCATCAGTCATCTATATGGAGTACCCGAGAAGTGCATCAGTCAGCTGTATGGAGTACCCGAAGCAGTGCATCAGTCAGCTATATGAAGTACCCGAAGCAGTGCATAAGTCAGCTATATGGAGTACCTGAGAAGTGCATCAGTCAGCTATATGGAGTACCCGAGAAGTGCATCAGTCAGCTATATGGAGTACCCGAGAAGTGCATCAGTCAGCTATATGGAGTACCCGAGAAGTGCATCAGTCAGCTATATGGAGTACCCGAGAAGTGCATCAGTCAGCTGTATGGAGTACCCGAGAAGTGCATCAGTCAGCTATATGGAGTACCCGAGAAGTGCATCAGTCATCTATATGGAGTACCCGAGAAGTGCATCAGTCAGCTGTATGGAGTACCCGAAGCAGTGCATCAGTCAGCTATATGAAGTACCCGAAGCAGTGCATAAGTCAGCTATATGGAGTACCTGAGAAGTGCATCAGTCAGCTATATGGAGTACCCGAGAAGTGCATCAGTCAGCTATATGGAGTACCCGAGAAGTGCATCAGTCAGCTATATGGAGTACCCGAGAAGTGCATCAGTCAGCTATATGGAGTACCCGAGAAGTGCATCAGTCAGCTATATGGAGTACCCGAGAAGTGCATCAGTCAGCTATATGGAGTACCCGAGAAGTGCATCAGTCAGCTATATGGAGTACCCGAGAAGTGCATCAGTCAGCTATATGGAGTACCCGAGAAGTGCATCAGTCAGCTATATGGAGTACCCGAGAAGTGCATCAGTCAGCTATATGGAGTACCCGAGAAGTGCATCAGTCAGCTATATGGAGTACCCGAGAAGTGCATCAGTCAGCTATATGGAGTACCCGAAGCAGTGCATCAGTCAGCTATATGGAGTACCGAGAAGTGCATCAGTCAGCTATATGGAGTACCCGAAGCAGTGCATCAGTCAGCTATATGGAGTACCCGAGAAGTGCATCAGTCAGCTATATGGAGTACCCGAAGCAGTGCATCAGTCAGCTATATGGAGTACCCGAAGCAGTGCATCAGTCAGCTATATGGAGTACCCGAGAAGTGCATCAGTCAGCTATATGGAGTACCCGAAGCAGTGCATCAGTCAGCTATATGGAGTACCCGAAGAAGTGCATCAGTCAGCTATATGGAGTACCCGAAGCAGTGCATCAGTCAGCTATATGGAGTACCCGAGAAGTGCATCAGTCAGCTATATTGTGTACCTGAGAAGTGCATCAGTCAGCTATATGGAGTACCCGAAGCAGTGCATCAGTCAGCTATATGGAGTACCCGAAGCAGTGCATCAGTCAGCTATATGGAGTACCCGAGAAGTGCATCAGTCAGCTATATGGAGTACCCGAGAAGTGCATCAGTTAGCTATATGGGGTACGCGAAGCAGTGCATCAGTCAGCTATATTGAGTACCTGAGAAGTGCATCAGTCAGCTATATGGAGTACGCAAGAAGTGCATCAGTCAGCTATATGGAGTACGCGAGAAGTGCATCAGTCAGCTATATGGAGTACCCGAGAAGTGCATCAGTCAGCTATATGGAGTACCCGAGAAGTGCATCAGTCAGCTATATGGAGTACCCGAGAAGTGCATCAGTCAGCTATATGGAGTAACCGAGAAGTGCATCAGTCAGCTATATGGAGTACCCGAGAAGTGCATCAGTCAGCTATATGGAGTACCCGAAGCAGTGCATCAGTCAGCTATATGGAGTACCCGAGAAGTGCATCAGTCAGCTGTATGGAGTACCCGAAGCAGTGCATCAGTCAGCTATATGGAGTACACGAAGCAGTGCATCAGTCAGCTATATGGAGTACCTGAAGCAGTGCATCAGTCAGCTATATGGATTACCCGAGAAGTGCATCAGTCAGCTATATGGAGTACGCGAAGCAGTGCATCAGTCAGCTATATGGAGTACCCGAGAAGTGCATCAGTCAGCTATATGGAGTACCCGAAGCAGTGCATCAGTCAGCTATATGGAGTACCCGAAGAAGTGCATCAGTCAGCTATATGGAGTACCCGAAGCAGTGCATCAGTCAGCTATATGGAGTACCCGAGAAGTGCATCAGTCAGCTGTATGGAGTACCCAAAGCAGTGCATCAGTCAGCTATATGGAGTATGCGAAGCAGTGCATCAGTCAGCTATATGGAGTACCCGAGAAGTGCATCAGTCAGCTATATGGAGTACCCGAGAGGTGCATCAGTCAGCTATATGGAGTACGCGAAGCAGTGCATCAGTCAGCTATATGGAGTACCCGAGAAGTGCATCAGTCAGCTATATGGAGTACCCAAACACTCAGCTATATGGAGTACCCGAAGCAGTGCATCAGTCAGCTATATGGAGTACCGAGAAGTGCATCAGTCAGCTATATGAGTACCCGAGAAGTGCATCAGTCAGCTATATTGAGTACCTGAGAAGTGCATAAGTCAGCTATATTGAGTACCCGAGAAGTGCATCAGTCAGCTATATGGAGTACACGAGAAGTGCATCAGTCAGCTATATGCAGTACCCGAAGCAGTGCATCAGTCAGCTATATGGAGTACCCGAAGAAGTGCATCAGTCAGCTATATTGAATACCCGAGAAGTGCATCAGTCAGCTATATTGAGTACCCTAGAAGTGCATCAGTCAGCTATATTGAGTACCAGAGAAGTGCATCAGTCAGCTATATTGAGTACCCAAGAAGTGCATCAGTCAGCTATATGGAGTACGCGAGAAGTGCATCAGTCAGCTATATGGAGTACCCGAGAAGTGCATCAGTCAGCTATATGGAGTAACCGAGAAGTACATCAGTCAGCTATATGGAGTACCCGAGAAGTGCATCAGTCAGCTATATGGAGTACCAGAGAAGTGCATCAGTCAGCTATATGGAGTACCCGAGAAGTGCATCAGTCAGCTATATGGAGTACCC
>CM026397.1:87702612-87816085 GCA_014843695.1 Archivesica marissinica | reverse complement strand
GAGAAGTGCATCAGTCAGCTATATGGAGTACCCGAGAAGTGCATCAGTCAGCTATATGGAGTACCCGAAGCAGTGCATCAGTCAGCTATATGGAGTACCCGAGAAGTGCATCAGTCAGCTGTATGGAGTACCCGAAGCAGTGCATCAGTCAGCTATATGGAGTACACGAAGCAGTGCATCAGTCAGCTATATGGAGTACCTGAAGCAGTGCATCAGTCAGCTATATGGAGTACCCGAGAAGTGCATCAGTCAGCTATATGGAGTACGCGAAGCAGTGCATCAGTCAGCTATATGGTGTACCCGAGAAGTGCATCAGTCAGCTATATGGAGTACCCGAGAAGTGCATCAGTCAGCTATATGGAGTACCCGAAGCAGTGCATCAGTCAGCTATATGGAGTACCCGAAGAAGTGCATCAGTCAGCTATATGGAGTACCCGAAGCAGTGCATCAGTCAGCTATATGGAGTACCCGAGAAGTGCATCAGTCAGCTCTATGGAGTACCCAAAGCAGTGCATCAGTCAGCTATATGGAGTACGCGAAGCAGTGCATCAGTCAGCTATATGGAGTACCCGAGAAGTGCATCAGTCAGCTATATGGAGTACCCGAGAAGTGCATCAGTCAGCTATATGGAGTACCCGAGAGGTGCATCAGTCAGCTATATGGAGTACGCGTAGCAGTGCATCAGTCAGATATATTGAGTACCTGAGAAGTGCATTAGTCCGCTATATGGAGTACCCAAAGCAGTGCATCAGTCAGCTATATAGAGTACCCGAAGCAGTGCATCAGTCAGCTATATGGAGTACCCGCGAAGTGCATCAGTCAGCTATATTGAGTACCCGAGAAGTGCATCAGTCAGCTATATTGAGTACCTGAGAAGTGCATAAGTCAGCTATATTGAGTACCCGAGAAGTGCATCAGTCAGCTATATGGAGTACACGAGAAGTGCATCAGTCAGCTATATGCAGTACGCGAAGCAGTGCATCAGTCAGCTATATGGAGTACCCGAAGCAGTGCATCAGTCAGCTATATTGAATACCCGAGAAGTGCATCAGTCAGCTATATTGAGTACCCTAGAAGTGCATCAGTCAGCTATATGGTGTACCTGAGAAGTGCATCAGTCAGCTATATGGAGTACCCGAGAAGTGCATCAGTCAGCTATATGGAGTACGCGAAACAGTGCATCAGTCAGCTATATTGAGTACCTGAGAAGTGCATCAGTCAGCTATATGGAGTACCCGAAGCAGTGCATCAGTCAGCTATATGGAGTACCCGAGAAGTGCATCAGTCAGCTATATGGAGTACGCGAAGCAGTGCATCAGTCAGCTATATGGTGTACCTGAGAAGTGCATCAGTCAGCTATATGGAGTACCCGAGAAGTGCATCAGTCAGCTATATGGAGTACGCGAACAGTGCATCAGTCAGCTATATTGAGTACCTGAGAAGTGCATCAGTCAGCTATATGGAGTACCCGAAGCAGTGCATCAGTCAGCTATATGGAGTACCCGAGAAGTGCATCAGTCAGCTATATGGAGTACGCGAAGCAGTGCATCAGTCAGCTATATGGTGTACCTGAGAAGTGCATCAGTCAGCTATATGGAGTACCCGAGAAGTGCATCAGTCAGCTATATGGAGTACGCGAAACAGTGCATCAGTCAGCTATATGAGTACCTGAGAAGTGCATCAGTCAGCTATATGGAGTACCCGAAGCAGTGCATCAGTCAGCTATATGGAGTACCCGAGAAGTGCATCAGTCAGCTATATGGAGTACCCGAAGCAGTGCATCAGTCAGCTATATGGAGTACCCGAAGAAGTGCATCAGTCAGCTATATGGAGTACCCGAAGCAGTGCATCAGTCAGCTATATGGAGTACCCGAGAAGTGCATCAGTCAGCTGTATGGAGTACCCAAAGCAGTGCATCAGTCAGCTATATGGAGTATGCGAAGCAGTGCATCAGTCAGCTATATGGAGTACCCGAGAAGTGCATCAGTCAGCTATATGGAGTACCCGAGAAGTGCATCAGTCAGCTATATGGAGTACCCGAGAGGTGTATCAGTCAGCTATATGGAGTACGCGTAGCAGTGCATCAGTCAGCTATATTGAGTACCTGAGAAGTGCATTAGTCCGCTATATGGAGTACCCAAAGCAGTGCATCAGTCAGCTATATAGAGTACCCGAAGCAGTGCATCAGTCAGCTATTTGGAGTACCCGCGAAGTGCATCAGTCAGCTATATTGAGTACCCGAGAAGTGCATCAGTCAGCTATATTGAATACCTGAGAAGTGCATAAGTCAGCTATATTGAGTACCCGAGAAGTGCATCAGTCAGCTATATGGAGTACACGAGAAGTGCATCAGTCAGCTATATGCAGTACGCGAAGCAGTGCATCAGTCAGCTATATGGAGTACCCGAAGCAGTGCATCAGTCAGCTATATTGAATACCCGAGAAGTGCATCAGTCAGCTATATTGAGTACCCTAGAAGTGCATCAGTCAGCTATATTGAGTACCTGAGAAGTGCATCAGTCAGCTATATGGAGTACGCAAGAAGTGCATCAGTCAGCTATATGGAGTACGCGAGAAGTGCATCAGTCAGCTATATGGAGTACCCGAGAAGTGCATCAGTCAGCTATATGGAGTACCCGAGAAGTGCATCAGTCAGCTATATGGAGTACCCGAGAAGTGCATCAGTCAGCTATATGGAGTACCCGAGAAGTGCATCAGTCAGCTATATGGAGTACCCGAGAAGTGCATCAGTCAGCTATATGGAGTACACGAGAAGTGCATCAGTCAGCTATATGGAGTACCCGAGAAGTGCATCAGTCAGCTGTATGGAGTACCCGAGAAGTGCATCAGTCAGCTGTATGGAGTACCCGAGAAGTGCATCAGTCAGCTATATGGAGTACCCGAGAAGTGCATCAGTCAGCTGTATGGAGTACCCGAGAAGTGCATCAGTCAGCTATATGGAGTACCCGAGAAGTGCATCAGTCATCTATATGGAGTACCCGAGAAGTGCATCAGTCAGCTGTATGGAGTACCCGAAGCAGTGCATCAGTCAGCTATATGAAGTACCCGAAGCAGTGCATAAGTCAGCTATATGGAGTACCCGAGAAGTGCATCAGTCAGCTATATGGAGTACACGAGAAGTGCATCAGTCAGCTATATGCAGTACGCGAAGCAGTGCATCAGTCAGCTATATGGAGTACCCGAAGCAGTGCATCAGTCAGCTATATTGAATACCCGAGAAGTGCATCAGTCAGCTATATTGAGTACCCTAGAAGTGCATCAGTCAGCTATATGGGTACCGAGAAGTGCATCAGTCAGCTATATGGAGTACCCGAGAAGTGCATCAGTCAGCTATATGGAGTACGCGAAGCAGTGCATCAGTCAGCTATATGGAGTACGCGAAGCAGTGCATCAGTCAGCTATATGGAGTACCCGAGAAGTGCATCAGTCAGCTATATGGAGTACCCGAGAAGTGCATCAGTCAGCTATATGGAGTACGCGAAGCAGTGCATCAGTCAGCTATATGGTGTACCTGAGAAGTGCATCAGTCAGCTATATGGAGTACCCGAGAAGTGCATCAGTCAGCTATATGGAGTACGCGAAACAGTGCATCAGTCAGCTATATTGAGTACCTGAGAAGTGCATCAGTCAGCTATATGGAGTACCCGAAGCAGTGCATCAGTCAGCTATATGGAGTACCCGAGAAGTGCATCAGTCAGCTATATGGAGTACGCGAAGCAGTGCATCAGTCAGCTATATGGTGTACCTGAGAAGTGCATCAGTCAGCTATATGGAGTACCCGAGAAGTGCATCAGTCAGCTATATGGAGTACGCGAAACAGTGCATCAGTCAGCTATATTGAGTACCTGAGAAGTGCATCAGTCAGCTATATGGAGTACCCGAAGCAGTGCATCAGTCAGCTATATGGAGTACCCGAGAAGTGCATCAGTCAGCTATATGGAGTACCCGAAGCAGTGCATCAGTCAGCTATATGGAGTACCCGAAGAAGTGCATCAGTCAGCTATATGGAGTACCCGAAGCAGTGCATCAGTCAGCTATATGGAGTACCCGAGAAGTGCATCAGTCAGCTGTATGGAGTACCCAAAGCAGTGCATCAGTCAGCTATATGGAGTATGCGAAGCAGTGCATCAGTCAGCTATATGGAGTACCCGAGAAGTGCATCAGTCAGCTATATGGAGTACCCGAGAAGTGCATCAGTCAGCTATATGGAGTACCCGAGAGGTGTATCAGTCAGCTATATGGAGTACGCGTAGCAGTGCATCAGTCAGCTATATTGAGTACCTGAGAAGTGCATTAGTCCGCTATATGGAGTACCCAAAGCAGTGCATCAGTCAGCTATATAGAGTACCCGAAGCAGTGCATCAGTCAGCTATTGGAGTACCCGCGAAGTGCATCAGTCAGCTATATTGAGTACCCGAGAAGTGCATCAGTCAGCTATATTGAGTACCTGAGAAGTGCATAAGTCAGCTATATTGAGTACCCGAGAAGTGCATCAGTCAGCTATATGGAGTACACGAGAAGTGCATCAGTCAGCTATATGCAGTACGCGAAGCAGTGCATCAGTCAGCTATATGGAGTACCCGAAGCAGTGCATCAGTCAGCTATATGGAGTACCCGAGAAGTGCATCAGTCAGCTATATGGAGTACCCTAGAAGTGCATCAGTCAGCTATATGAGTAGAGAGTGCATCAGTCAGCTATATTGAGTACCTGAGAAGTGCATCAGTCAGCTATATGGAGTACGCAAGAAGTGCATCAGTCAGCTATATGGAGTACCCGAGAAGTGCATCAGTCAGCTATATGGAGTACCCGAGAAGTGCATCAGTCAGCTATATGGAGTACCCGAGAAGTGCATCAGTCAGCTATATGGAGTACCCGAGAAGTGCATCAGTCAGCTATATGGAGTACCCGAGAAGTGCATCAGTCAGCTATATGGAGTACCCGAGAAGTGCATCAGTCAGCTATATGGAGTACCCGAGAAGTGCATCAGTCAGCTATATGGAGTACCCGAGAAGTGCATCAGTCAGCTATATGGAGTACCCGAGAAGTGCATCAGTCAGCTATATGGAGTACCCGAGAAGTGCATCAGTCAGCTATATGGAGTACCCGAGAAGTGCATCAGTCAGCTATATGGAGTACCCGAGAAGTGCATCAGTCAGCTATATGGAGTACCCGAGAAGTGCATCAGTCAGCTATATGGAGTACCGAAGCAGTGCATCAGTCAGCTATATGGAGTACCCGAGAAGTGCATCAGTCAGCTATATGGAGTACCCGAGAAGTGCATCAGTCAGCTATATGGAGTACCCGAGAAGTGCATCAGTCAGCTATATGGAGTACCCGAGAAGTGCATCAGTCAGCTATATGGAGTACCCGAGAAGTGCATCAGTCAGCTATATGGAGTACCCGAGAAGTGCATCAGTCAGCTATATGGAGTACCCGAGAAGTGCATCAGTCAGCTGTATGGAGTACCCGAAGCAGTGCATCAGTCAGCTATATGGAGTACCCGAAGCAGTGCATAAGTCAGCTATATGGAGTACCTGAGAAGTGCATCAGTCAGCTATATGGAGTATGCGAAGCAGTGCATCAGTCAGCTATATGGAGTACCCGAAACAGTGCATCAGTCAGCTATATGGAGTACCCGAGAAGTGCATCAGTCAGCTGTATGGAGTACCCGAAGCAGTGCATCAGTCAGCTATATGGAGTACGCGAAGCAGTGCATCAGTCAGCTATATGGAGTACCCGAGAAGTGCATCAGTCAGCTATATGGAGTACCCGAGAGGTGCATCAGTCAGCTATATGGAGTACGCGAAGCAGTGCATCAGTCAGCTATAAGGTGTACCCGAGAAGTGCATCAGTCAGCTATATGGAGTACCCGAGAAGTGCATCAGTCAGCTATATGGAGTACCCGAGAAGTGCATCAGTCAGCTGTATGGAGTACCCGAGAAGTGCATCTGTCAGCTGTATGGAGTACCCGAGAAGTGCATCAGTCAGCTATATGGAGTACCCGAGAAGTGCATCAGTCAGCTATATGGAGTACCCGAGAAGTGCATCAGTCAGCTATATGGAGTACCCGAGAAGTGCATCAGTCAGCTATATGGAGTACCCGAGAAGTGCATCAGTCAGCTGTATGGAGTACCCGAAGCAGTGCATCAGTCAGCTATATGGAGTACCCGAAGCAGTGCATCAGTCAGCTATATGGAGTACCTGAAGCAGTGCATCAGTCAGCTATATGGAGTACCCGAGAAGTGCATCAGTCAGCTATATGGAGTACGCGAAGCAGTGCATCAGTCAGCTATATGGAGTACCCGAGAAGTGCATCAGTCAGCTATATGGAGTACCCGAAGCAGTGCATCAGTCAGCTATATGGAGTACCCGAAGAAGTGCATCAGTCAGCTATATGGAGTACCCGAAGCAGTGCATCAGTCAGCTATATGGAGTACCCGAGAAGTGCATCAGTCAGCTATATTGAGTACCTGAGAAGTGCATCAGTCAGCTATATGGAGTACCCGAAGCAGTGCATCAGTCAGCTATATGGAGTACCCGAAGCAGTGCATCAGTCAGCTATATGGAGTACCCGAGAAGTGCATCAGTCAGCTATATGGAGTACCCGAAGCAGTGCATCAGTCAGCTATATGGAGTACCCGAGAAGTGCATCAGTCAGCTATATGGAGTACCCGAAGCAGTGCATCAGTCAGCTATATGGAGTACCCGAGAAGTGCATCAGTCAGCTATATGGAGTACCCAAGCAGTGCATCAGTCAGCTATATGGAGTACCCGAGAAGTGCATCAGTCAGCTATATGGAGTACCCGAAGCAGTGCATCAGTCAGCTATATGGAGTACCCGAGAAGTGCATCAGTCAGCTATATGGAGTACCCGAGAAGTGCATCAGTCAGCTATATGGAGTACCCGAAGCAGTGCATCAGTCAGCTATATGGAGTACCCGAGAAGTGCATCAGTCAGCTATATGGAGTACCCGAAGCAGTGCATCAGTCAGCTATATGGAGTACCCGAGAAGTGCATCAGTCAGCTATATTGAGTACCCAGAAGTGCATCAGTCAGCTATATTGAGTACCTGAGAAGTGCATCAGTCAGCTATATGGAGTACGCAAGAAGTGCATCAGTCAGCTATATGGAGTACGCGAGAAGTGCATCAGTCAGCTATATGGAGTACCCGAGAAGTGCATCAGTCAGCTATATGGAGTACCCGAGAAGTGCATCAGTCAGCTATATGGAGTACCCGAGAAGTGCATCAGTCAGCTATATGGAGTACCCGAGAAGTGCATCAGTCAGCTATATGGAGTACCCGAGAAGTGCATCAGTCAGCTATATGGAGTACCCGAGAAGTGCATCAGTCAGCTATATGGAGTACCCGAGAAGTGCATCAGTCAGCTGTATGGAGTACCCGAGAAGTGCATCAGTCAGCTGTATGGAGTACCCGAGAAGTGCATCAGTCAGCTATATGGAGTACCCGAGAAGTGCATCAGTCAGCTGTATGGAGTACCCGAGAAGTGCATCAGTCAGCTATATGGAGTACCCGAGAAGTGCATCAGTCATCTATATGGAGTACCCGAGAAGTGCATCAGTCAGCTGTATGGAGTACCCGAAGCAGTGCATCAGTCAGCTATATGGAGTACCCGAAGCAGTGCATAAGTCAGCTATATGGAGTACCTGAGAAGTGCATCAGTCAGCTATATGGAGTACGCGAAGCAGTGCATCAGTCAGCTATATGGAGTACCCGAAACAGTGCATCAGTCAGCTATATGGAGTACCCGAGAAGTGCATCAGTCAGCTGTATGGAGTACCCGAAGCAGTGCATCAGTCAGCTATATGGAGTACGTGAAGCAGTGCATCAGTCAGCTATATGGAGTACCCGAGAAGTGCATCAGTCAGCTATATGGAGTACCCGAGAGGTGCATCAGTCAGCTATATGGAGTACGCGAAGCAGTGCATCAGTCAGCTATATGGTGTACCCGAGAAGTGCATCAGTCAGCTATATGGAGTACCCGAGAAGTGCATCAGTCAGCTGTATGGAGTACCCAAAGCAGTGCATCAGTCAGCTATATGGAGTACCCGAAGAAGTGCATCAGTCAGCTATACGGAGTACCCGAAGCAGTGCATCAGTCAGCTATATGGAGTACCCGAGAAGTGCATCAGTCAGCTATATGGAGTACCCGAGAAGTGCATCAGTCAGCTATATGGAGTACCCGAAGCAGTGCATCAGTCAGCTATATGGAGTACCCGAGAAGTGCATCAGTCAGCTGTATGGAGTACCCGAAGCAGTGCATCAGTCAGCTATATGGAGTACGCGAAGCAGTGCATCAGTCAGCTATATGGAGTACCCGAAGCAGTGCATCAGTCAGCTATATGGAGTACCCGAGAAGTGCATCAGTCAGCTATATGGAGTACCCGAGAAGTGCATCAGTCAGCTATATGGAGTACCCGAGAAGTGCATCAGTCAGCTATATGGAGTACCCGAGAAGTGCATCAGTCAGCTATATGGAGTACGCGAAGCAGTGCATCAGTCAGCTATATTGAGTACCTGAGAAGTGCATCAGTCAGCTATATGGAGTACCCGAAGCAGTGCATCAGTCAGCTATATGGAGTACCCGAGAAGTGCATCAGTCAGCTATATGGAGTAACCGAAGCAATGCATCAGTCAGCTATATGGAGTACCCGAAGCAGTGCATCAGTCAGCTATATGGAGTACCCGAAGAAGTGCATCAGTCAGCTATATGGAGTACCCGAAGCAGTGCATCAGTCAGCTATATGGAGTACCCGAGAAGTGCATCAGTCAGCTATATTGTGTACCTGAGAAGTGCATCAGTCAGCTATATGGAGTACCCGAAGCAGTGCATCAGTCAGCTATATGGAGTACCCGAAGCAGTGCATCAGTCAGCTATATGGAGTACCCGAGAAGTGCATCAGTCAGCTATATGGAGTACCCGAAGCAGTGCATCAGTCAGCTATATGGAGTACCCGAAGAAGTGCATCAGTCAGCTATATGGAGTACCCGAAGAAGTGCATCAGTCAGCTATATGGAGTACCCGAGAAGTGCATCAGTCAGCTATATTGTGTACCTGAGAAGTGCATCAGTCAGCTATATGGAGTACCCGAAGCAGTGCATCAGTCAGCTATATGGAGTACCCGAAGCAGTGCATCAGTCAGCTATATGGAGTACCCGAGAAGTGCATCAGTCAGCTATATGGAGTACCCGAAGCAGTGCATCAGTCAGCTATATGGAGTACCCGAGAAGTGCATCAGTCAGCTATATGGAGTACCCGAAACAGTGCATCAGTCAGCTATATGAGTACCGAGAAGTGCATCAGTCAGCTATATGGAGTACCCGAGAAGTGCATCAGTCAGCTATATGGAGTACCCGAAGCAGTGCATCAGTCAGCTATATTGAGTACCTGAGAAGTGCATCAGTCAGCTATATGGAGTACCCGAAGCAGTGCATCAGTCAGCTATATGGAGTACCCGAGAAGTGCATCAGTCAGCTATATGGAGTAACGAAGCAGTGCATCAGTCAGCTATATGGAGTACCGAAGCAGTGCATCAGTCAGCTATATGGAGTACCCGAAGAAGTGCATCAGTCAGCTATATGGAGTACCCGAAGCAGTGCATCAGTCAGCTATATGGAGTACCCGAGAAGTGCATCAGTCAGCTATATTGAGTACCCGAGAAGTGCATCAGTCAGCTATATGGAGTACCCGAAGCAGTGCATCAGTCAGCTATATGGAGTACGCGAAGCAGTGCATCAGTCAGCTATATGGAGTACCCGAGAAGTGCATCAGTCAGCTATATGGAGTACCCGAGAGGTGCATCAGTCAGCTATATGGAGTACGCGAAGCAGTGCATCAGTCAGCTATATGGTGTACCCGAGAAGTGCATCAGTCAGCTATATGGAGTACCCGAGAAGTGCATCAGTCAGCTGTATGGAGTACCCAAAGCAGTGCATCAGTCAGCTATATGGAGTACCCGAAGAAGTGCATCAGTCAGCTATACGGAGTACCCGAAGCAGTGCATCAGTCAGCTATATGGAGTACCCGAGAAGTGCATCAGTCAGCTATATGGAGTACCCGAGAAGTGCATCAGTCAGCTATATGGAGTACCCGAGAAGTGCATCAGTCAGCTATATGGAGTACCCGAAGCAGTGCATCAGTCAGCTATATGGAGTACCCGAGAAGTGCATCAGTCAGCTGTATGGAGTACCCGAAGCAGTGCATCAGTCAGCTATATGGAGTACGCGAAGCAGTGCATCAGTCAGCTATATGGAGTACCCGAAGCAGTGCATCAGTCAGCTATATGGAGTACCCGAGAAGTGCATCAGTCAGCTATATGGAGTACCCGAGAAGTGCATCAGTCAGCTATATGGTGTACCCGAGAAGTGCATCAGTCAGCTATATGGAGTACCCGAGAAGTGCATCAGTCAGCTATATGGAGTACGCGAAGCAGTGCATCAGTCAGCTATATTGAGTACCTGAGAAGTGCATCAGTCAGCTATATGGAGTACCCGAAGCAGTGCATCAGTCAGCTATATGGAGTACCCGAGAAGTGCATCAGTCAGCTATATGGAGTAACCGAAGCAGTGCATCAGTCAGCTATATGGAGTACCCGAAGCAGTGCATCAGTCAGCTATATGGAGTACCCGAAGAAGTGCATCAGTCAGCTATATGGAGTACCCGAAGCAGTGCATCAGTCAGCTATATGGAGTACCCGAGAAGTGCATCAGTCAGCTATATGGAGTACCCAAGCAGTGCATCAGTCAGCTATATGGAGTACCCGAAGCAGTGCATCAGTCAGCTATATGGAGTACCCGAGAAGTGCATCAGTCAGCTATATGGAGTACCCGAGAAGTGCATCAGTCAGCTATATGGAGTACCCGAGAGTGCATCAGTCAGCTATATGAGTACCAGAGTGCATCAGTCAGCAAACCAGAAGTGCATAGTCGCTATATGGAGTACCAGAGTGCATCAGTCAGCTATATGGAGTACCCGAGAAGTGCATCAGTCAGCTATATGGAGTACGGAAGTGCATCAGTCAGCTATATTGAGTACCTGAGAAGTGCATCAGTCAGCTATATGGAGTACCCGAAGCAGTGCATCAGTCAGCTATATGGAGTACCCGAGAAGTGCATCAGTCAGCTATATGGAGTAACCGAAGCAATGCATCAGTCAGCTATATGGAGTACCCGAAGCAGTGCATCAGTCAGCTATATGGAGTACCCGAAGAAGTGCATCAGTCAGCTATATGGAGTACCCGAAGCAGTGCATCAGTCAGCTATATGGAGTACCCGAGAAGTGCATCAGTCAGCTATATTGAGTCCGAGAAGTGCAACAGTCAGCTATATTGAGTACCTGAGAAGTGCATCAGTCAGCTATATGGAGTACGCAAGAAGTGCATC
This sequence comes from Archivesica marissinica, assembly GCA_014843695.1. Classification (NCBI taxonomy): domain Eukaryota; kingdom Metazoa; phylum Mollusca; class Bivalvia; order Venerida; family Vesicomyidae; genus Archivesica; species Archivesica marissinica. The sequence continues at coordinate 87,804,661 of CM026397.1, read as the reverse complement.
AGTCAGCTATATGGAGTACGCGAGAAGTGCATCAGTCAGCTATATGGAGTACCCAAGAAGTGCATCAGTCAGCTATATGGAGTACGCGAAGCAGTGCCTCAGTCAGCTATATTGAGTACCTGAGAAGTGCATCAGTCAGCTATATGGAGTACCCGAAGCAGTGCATCAGTCAGCTATATGGAGTACCCGAGAAGTGCATCAGTCAGCTATATGGAGTACCCGAAGCAGTGCATCAGTCAGCTATATGGAGTACGCGAAGCAGTGCATCAGTCAGCTATATGGAGTACCCGAGAAGTGCATCAGTCAGCTATATGGAGTACGCGTAGCAGTGCATCAGTCAGCTATATGGAATACCCGAAGCAGTGCATCAGTCATCTATATTGAGTACCCGAGAAGTGCATCAGTCAGCTATATGGAGTACGCGAAGCAGTGCATCAGTCAGCTATATGGATTACCCGAAGCAGTGCATCAGTCAGCTATATTGAGTACCCGAGAAGTGCATCAGTTAGCTATATTGAGTCCGAGAAGTGCATCAGTCAGCTATATTGAGTACCTGAGAAGTGCATCAGTCAGCTATATGGAGTACGCAAGAAGTGCATCAGTCAGCTATATGGAGTACGCGAGAAGTGCATCAGTCAGCTATATGGAGTACCCAAGAAGTGCATCAGTCAGCTATATGGAGTACCCGAGAAGTGCATCAGTCAGCTATATGGAGTACTCTAGAAGTGCATCAGTCAGCTATATGGAGTACCCGAGAAGTGCATCAGTCAGCTATATGGAGTACCCGAGAAGTGCATCAGTCAGCTGTATGGAGTACCCGAGAAGTGCATCAGTCAGCTATATGGAGTACCCGAGAAGTGCATCAGTCAGCTGTATGGAGTAGTTGAGAAGTGCATCAGTCAGCTATATGGAGTACTCGAGAAGTGCATCAGTCAGCTATATGGAGTACACGAGAAGTGCATCAGTCAGCTGTATGGAGTACCCGAAGCAGTGCATCAGTCAGCTATATGGTGTACCTGAAGCAGTGCATCAGTCAGCTATATGGAGTACCCGAGAAGTGCATCAGTCAGCTATATGGAGTACCTGAGAAGTGCATCAGTCAGCTATATGGAGTACCCGAGACATTCATCAGTCAGCTATATGGAATACCCGAAGCAGTGCATCAGTCAGCTATATGGAGTACCCGAGAAGTGCATCAGTCAGCTAGCTATATGGAGTACCTGAGAAGTGCATCAGTCAGCTATATGGAGTACCTGAGAAGTGCATCAGTCAGCTGTATGGAGTACCTGAGAAGTGCATCAGTCAGCTATATGGAGTACCTGAGAAGTGCATCAGTCAGCTATATGGAGTACCTGAGAAGTGCATCAGTCAGCTATATGGAGTACCTGAGAAGTGCATCAGTCAGCTATATGGAGTACGCGAAGCAGTGCATCAGTCAGCTATATTGAGTACCTGAGAAGTGCATCAGTCAGCTATATGGAGTACCCGAAGCAGTGCATCAGTCAGCTATATGGAGTACCCGAAGCAGTGCATCAGTCAGCTATATGGAGTACCCGAGAAGTGCATCAGTCAGCTATATGGAGTACCCGAAGCAGTGCATCAGTCAGCTATATGGAGTACCTGAGAAGTGCATCAGTCAGCTATATTGAGTACCCGAGAAGTGCATCAGTCAGCTATATGGAGTACCTGAGAAGTGCATCAGTCAGCTATATTGAGTACCAGAGATGTGCATCAGTCAGCTATATTGAGTACCCGAGAAGTGCATCAGTCAGCTATATGGAGTATGCGAGAAGTGCATCAGTCAGCTATATGGAGTACGCGAAGCAGTGCATCAGTCAGCTATATGGAGTACCCGAAGCAGTGCATCAGTCAGCTATATTGAGTACCCAAGAAGTGCATCAGTCAGCTATATTGAGTACCCAAGAAGTGCATCAGTCAGCTATATTGAGTACCTCAGAAGTGCATCAGTCAGCTATATGGAGTACGCGAGAAGTGCATCAGTCAGCTATATGGAGTACGCGAGAAGTGCATCAGTCAGCTATATGGAGTACCCGAGAAGTGCATCAGTCAGCTATATGGAGTACCCGAGAAGTGCATCAGTCAGCTATGTACCCGAGAAGTGCATCAGTCAGCTATATGGAGTACCCGAGAAGTGCATCAGTCAGCTATATTGAGTACCCGAGAAGTGCATCAGTCAGCTATATGGAGTACCCGAGAAGTGCATCAGTCAGCTATATGGAGTACCCGAAGCAGTGCATCAGTCAGCTATATGGAGTACCCGAAGCAGTGCATCAGTCAGCTATATGGAGTACGCGAGAAGTGCATCAGTCAGCTATATAGAGTACGCGAAGCAGACACGTCCGACGAGGCAGGAGTTAAACTGTTCTGTATAGGCCGAGCACAAGAATGAACTACCGCCAATGTCGGATGCAACATGATTTCACCATGCGCAGCCATTACCAAGCAAGTTTCGGTGTACATTCCCACATGCCTTCTCCAGTTAATCCCACTGTAACAGATATGGGTTTGTATCGTATGACAGTTAATATATCCCAAATCAGAACCACGACATTTATGATAAAGTTAAATCACTAATTTTATTAGGAATTTAATAAAAATACATCTAAAAATGTTGTTTTCCAGTCGTAAACATAAAATGCCTCCATCATTAACATTTTCTGAAATTTGGTCTAGTCTATAATCAAGATGAACGTTTAATATAGTGACACATCCCTCTGTAAATGTGGACAATGTTGTTGAACTTGGAACCAAGCAAATATGGACATTTGAAAAAGGTTAGCCTGCCAATTTTCATGAGACAATCCATAAATGACATTATCATGTAGACATATTAAAGTTGATAACACGAAAATATATGACACATAGGTGATATATCATTATGTCATAGCGATGGCTCTCCGATGTAGCTTCTGTAATTATGACACAAATATGTACAAATGACAATTGAAACATGAAGATCGCCAAGACCAAAATCATCTCTTAAACATGAATTGAACAGTCCTTTGTGCCATGGCCAACATATGGCATTGTGCAAATCTTCTTCAACAACTTCTGCATACACATCGAGGGTCATCTTCAATCTAGTGATGTCTACCTTGTATTTGACATGTATATATTTACAAATGCAATACAACTGTCCCTATACTGTAAACCTAGAAACTATTTTGCGCATTTTAAGTTAGCGATGTTAGTCATGTTTCTTTTCACATATACAATGTTGGAAGCATCCAGGAATATACAAGAAGTGAAAGAGACAAAGGAGCCAATAGGGTGTATACTCTTTGTCCGGCAGGCAGACTACCACATCAGAAAGTTGAACACCAACAAGAAACAACTAATTGACTTGATCATAACTGACCTTGTGTCTCATAAGGATGTGTTGGAATGTACATTGGGTGTGACTGGTAATGATCCACATTGCTATGACACAGTAAAACAGGACGAAGCAGACACAATGATAATACAACAGGTTGCTTCTGTTGGAGCAGAAGACACAGATATATTCATGCTGCTATGTCATTTTGTGTGCAAGGGTGATATCACTGCTGTCAGAAGAAGGCCCACATTGACATGCTACTGTAGAGAAACACCACACAATCATTCTACATGTTTTAGCAGCTCTGGTCTTACCGGCTGTGATAATGTTGCTACATATCATGGCATTTTGGGAAATGTATAGCTCTAAAGGTTTTAAGATCAAACATGTACAGTCTCTCTAAGGTTGGTAACATTGGTAGCTCTCATCAGGAAGTAATCAGACAAGCAACACAATCCCTGCTATCATTCTATGGGCATCCAGAGTGTGACTCGATGACTTGAGCCCGACAGTAAATATGGTCAACAATGGTGTCAAATAGTATTGGCAGGTGCCCCAAAGCTTCAAACTCTCCCTCCAACAAATGGGTATTCAGGGAAAATGTGGCCAGAGCACATCTGCATGTAGCTATATGGAGACATGCCTTGGAGCTCAACCCAACAGTTATGAATCTCCTCTCATACAGGTGGACAAGGTGTGATGGCTCAACATCATTGACCCCAACAGTTGTTGCCCCGAATGTTACGCACGTCCCTGTGGATATACTCAAAATGATCAGTTGCATGCCATGTAAGTCAAAAATGTGGATGTCACACTACCAATATGGCATGTACAATGTACTGCATTCTGTGTATGCCAAGGTGGAGAAGGATGTTTCAGCCATAATACGAAAGAATGAATCCTGGCAGAAGATATTGATGATAGTGAGAATTGTTGTATATAATAATATGTACACACATGTACTGGCATTTATGCATCACATGTGGAACTATATACATACAGTATTAACATAGTATCATGATGATTTAAAAAGTTATATAATTAGTAATATTTCATGTTATTCCAATATATTTATTTGTTCATTATGGGAAGAAAAATATTCAAGTGCGGCCATTTTGAAAATCGAAAATGGCTACATCTGCCAATTGACGCAAATCTATTAATAGTATTCTTCTTTGAATATTAATTATAGAATTATTGTATACTGTTTTGGTCTACGCACAATTATTAAGAGTGTACATGCCTTATTAGTGAATATATTGTTAAACCATTTTCAGATTAGCGGTCATTTTGAAAATCTTGAATATTTCAAATTGCCCAAAAGTGAGAACGTCACACCCACTTTTAAAAAATTATCCGGCAATTTCAGGTTATGGTGAAAACCGTTGTTTCACTGCCGGACTATATAGAGAACAAAAGAATAGCCACATAATATGCAATTTTGGGTACGTCCGTCTGAGTCAATATTTCCAGTTCGGGCTGTAACTTCATCGGCTATTGCGGGGGCATTCATCACCTACTGTGATATTGCTTGTTTCAAATTGCTCACCAATATATATATGTATAGCTCACCAATATATATATATGTATAGCTCACCAATATATATATGTATAGCTCACCAATATATATATATGTATAGCTCACCAATATATATATGTATAGCTCACCAATATATATATGTATAGCTCACCAATATATATATATGTATAGCTCACCAATATATATATGTATAGCTCACCAATATATATATGTATAGCTCACCAATATATATATGTATAGCTCACCAATATATATATATGTATAGCTCACCAATCTCACCAATATATATATGTATAGCTCACCAATATATATATGTATAGCTCACCAATATATATATGTATACTCAATATATATATGTATAGCTCACCATATATATATATGTATAGCTCACCAATATATATATGTATTAGCTCACCAATATATATATGTATAGCTCACAATATATATATATATGTATAGCTCACCAATATATATATATGTATAGCTCACCAATATATATATATGTATAGCTCACCAATATATATAGTATAGCTCCCATATATATATGTATGTATGCTCACCAATATATATATGTATAGCTCACCAATATATATATGTATAGCTCACCAATATATATGTATAGCTCACCAATATATATATGTATAGCTCACCAATATATATGTATAGCTCACCAATATATATATGTATAGCTCACCAATATATATATATGTATAGCTCACCAATATATATATGTATAGCTCACCAATATATATATGTATAGCTCACCAATATATATATGTATAGCTCACCAATATATATATGTATAGCTCACCAATATATATATGTATAGCTCACCAATATATATATGTATAGCTCACCAATATATATATGTATAGCTCACCAATATATATATGTATAGCTCACCAATATATATGTATAGCTCACCAAATATATATGTATAGCTCACCAATATATATATGTATAGCTCACCAATCACCAATATATATATGTATAGCTCACCAATATATATATGTATAGCTCACCAATATATATATGTATAGCTCACCAATATATATATGTATAGCTCACCAATATATATATGTATAGCTCACCAATATATATATATATGTATAGCTCACCAATATATATATATGTATAGCTCACCAATATATATATGTATGTATAGCTCACCAATATATATATGTATAGCTCACCAATATATATATGTATAGCTCACCAATATATATATATGTATAGCTCACCAATATATATATGTATAGCTCACCAATATTTATATGTATAGCTCACCAATATATATATGTATAGCTCACCAATATATATATGTATAGCTCACCAATATATATATGTATAGCTCACCAATATATATATGTATAGCTCACCAATATATATATGTATAGCTCACCAATATATATATGTATAGCTCACCAATATATATATGTATAGCTCACCAATATATATATGTATAGCTCACCAATATATATATGTATAGCTCAATATAACTGGAGCCAAATGTTAGCGTTGTTCGAGGAGTTTTGTATTGGCGATGTCTTAAATTGGCACATATCTTTTTTCCCGCCAAAATGAAACCCACAAGAGAAACACCAACAAATCATGCTACTATGGAATAGAAATCTAATCAGTGACATCACACATTTCTGAAAAGTTTTAAATCAATTTGCATCGAAAATTAATTAGAAAAGTAATAACCATTATAATGAAAACAAACAATATTATTTTCACGTTTACAGACTATGAATAGTGCAAACCATTGAGTACCAGTGTATGTGCAGTGACTAGTCAATACTGTCAACAAGCTATTAAACAAACATGAGATTATTACCGATTCCTTTGTGATAGCCAGACTGTAGGAACATGTACTATAGTATATACATGTACGACCGTGTAGTGTTATACTATAGTATATACATGTACGACCGTGTAGTGTTATACTATAGTATATACATGTACGACCGTGTAGTGTTATTCTATAGTACATACATGTACGACCGTGTAATGTTATACTATAGTACATACATGTACGACCGTGTAGTGTTATACTATAGTACATACATGTACAACCGTGTAGTGTTATACTATAGTATATACATGTACGACCGTGTAGTGTTATTCTATAGTACATACATGTACGACCGTGTAATGTTATACTATAGTACATACATGTACGACCGTGTAGTGTTATACTATAGTACATACATGTACAACCGTGTAGTGTTATACTATAGTATATACATGTACGACCGTGTAGTGTTATTCTATAGTACATACATGTACGACCGTGTAATGTTATACTATAGTACATACATGTACGACCGTGTAGTGTTATACTATAGTACATACATGTACAACCGTGTAGTGTTATACTATAGTACATACATGTACGACCGTGTAGTGTTATACTATAGTACATACATGTACGACCGTGTAGTGTTATACTATAGTACATACATGTACGACCGTGTAGTGTTATACTATAGTACATACATGTACGACCGTGTAGTGTTATACTATAGTACATACATGTACGACCGTGTAGTGTTATACTATAGTACATACATGTACGACCGTGTAGTGTTATACTATAGTACATACATGTACGACCGGTGTAGTGTTACACTATAGTACATACATGTACGACCGTGTAGTGTTATACTATAGTACATACATGTACGACCATGTAGTGTTATACTATAGTACATACATGTACGACTGTAGTGTTATACTATAATACATACATGTACGACCGGTGTAGTGTTATACTATAGTACATACATGTACGACCGGTGTAGTGTTATACTATAGTACATACATGTACGACTGTGTAGTGTTATACTATACAGGGCTTCGAAAATTACCAGTTTGTCGGTTTTCGACCGATTTTTATCATTTCAGACCGATTCTAACAGTCAAAATACCTTTAAAAATCGGTCCAAAATATTGTTGAAAAAGTCAAGAAATCGGTCTATAACGAACCTAATTTGGTAAGTATAATCCGTTGACACATTTCACACATTTCCAATTTACGATCGAACTGGATAATTGCCACCTGAGGTCCCATGTCTCTATGGTGATCAGGCGATCAATGCATGTCATGTCAATTACATGAAATTAGTGCGGTAATCGTTTGATGTTTACAGCAAAACTACCGACATTTGTTAGTTTCTTTGAAGTGGACTGAATGATTGACAGTCGATTATTTTAGAATTTTATTTTTAAAATGTTTGCATTAAATTAAAGAAGTGTGCTAGGATTAATTTGCAATTAAATAATAATTAATATTTTAAATAGAAATCCGAAAATCCGTTATGACTCGGAATGTACTCAAAATATACGACGGGTATATAATGTTTAGTATTTTTATTGTACAGCGCCCTTCAATTCAATATTGAAATGGCACAACGCAGTATATCTGTGATGTTTAAAGAGTCAAATGCAGTTGATATAATATAGTTTGACGGGACCGAGTTCGATTTGGGCCGAGTTCACCCGCTTCCACCGGTGATACAGGTGACTAGATAAAATTTACCTCTATCAAAATGTCCTACCATTCATTTATTTTTAAATGCCGTACACTTAAAACTATTATTAGACAAAAGGAAAATTTACCAGACCTATAGTAACGGGTAAAGTACAGTTTGTCCTGAACATACATGCGATTTTTAAATATAATTGACTGGTGACAGCATGGAAATAAAGCAAAAAAAGCAAATTGGGTTTACTTACTTACGATTTTATGGGGGTGGGGGGTGCACAAATATTGGCAGGACATGATGGGGGGGGTACTGACTCGATTTCGGCCTGGACCGATTTGGTTTTGAAAATTTTCGAAGCCCTGCTATAGTACATACATGTACGACCGTGTAGTGTTATACTATAGTATATACATGTACGACCGTGTAGCATTATACTATAGTACATACATGTACGACCGGTGTAGTGTTATACTATAGTACATACATGTACGACCGGTGTAGTGTTATACTATAGTACATACATGTACGACCGTGTAGTGTTATACTATAGTACATACATGTACGACCGTGTAGTGTACATACATGTACGACCGTGTAGTGTTATACTATAGTACATACATGTACGACCATGTAGTGTTATACTATAGTACATACATGTACGACCGTGTAGTGTACATACATGTACGACCGTGTAGTGTTATACTATAGTACATACATGTACGACCATGTAGTGTTATACTATAGTACATACATGTACGACCGTGTAGTGTTATACTATAGTACATACATGTACGACCGGTGTAGTGTTATACTATAGTACATACATGTACGACCGTGTAGTGTTATACTATAGTACATACATGTACGACCGTGTAGTGTTATACTATAGTACATACATGTACGACCGGTGTAGTGTTATACTATAGTACATACATGTACGACCGTGTAGTGTTATACTATAGTACATACATGTACGACTGTGTAGTGTTATACTATAGTACATACATGTACAACCGTGTAGTGTTATACTATAGTACATACATGTACGACCGTGTAGTGTTATACTATAGTACATACATGTACGACCGTGTAATGTTATGCTATAGTACATACATGTACGACCGTGTAGTGTTATACTATAGTATATACATGTACGACCGTGTAGTGTTATACTATAGTATATACATGTACGACCGTGTAGTGTTATACTATAGTACATACATGTACGACCGTGTAGTGTTATACTATAGTACATACATGTACAACCGTGTAGTGTTATACTATAGTACATACATGTACGACCGTGTAGTGTTATACTATAGTACATACATGTACGACCGTGTAGTGTTATACTATAGTATATACATGTACGACCGTGTAGTGTTATACTATAGTACATACATGTACGACCGTGTAGTGTTATACTATAGTACATACATGTACGACCATGTAGTGTTATGCTATAGTACATACATGTACGACCGTGTAGTGTTATACTATAGTACATACATGTATGACCGTGTAGTGTACATACATGTACGACCGTGTAGTGTTATACTATAGTACATACATGTACGACCGTGTAGTGTTATACTATAGTACATACATGTACGACCGTGTAGTGTTATACTATAGTACATACATGTACGACCGGTGTAGTGTTATACTATAGTACATACATGTACGACCGGTGTAGTGTTATACTATAGTACATACATGTACGACCGTGTAGTGTTATACTATAGTACATACATGTACGACCGTGTAGTGTTATACTATAGTACATACATGTACGACCGGTGTAGTGTTATACTATAGTACATACATGTACGACCGTGTAGTGTTATACTATAGTACATACATGTACGACTGTGTAGTGTTATACTATAGTACATACATGTACGACCGTGTAGTGTTATACTATAGTACATACATGTACGACCGTGTAATGTTATACTATAGTACATACATGTATGACCGTGTAATGTTATACTATAGTACATACATGTACGAGCGTGTAGTGTTATACTATAGTACATACATGTACGACCGTGTAGTGTTATACTATAGTATATACATGTACGACCGTGTAGTGTTATACTATAGTACATACATGTACGACCGTGTAGTGTTATACTATAGTATATACATGTACGACCGTGTAGTGTTATACTATAGTACATACATGTACGACCGTGTAGTGTTATACTATAGTACATACATGTACGACCGTGTAGTGTTATACTATAGTACATACATGTACGACCATGTACGACCGTGTAGTGTTATACTATAGTACATACATGTACGACCGTGTAGTGTTATACTATAGTACATACATGTACGACCGTGTAGTGTTATACTATAGTACATACATGTACGACCGTGTAGTGTTATACTATAGTACATACATGTACGACCGTGTAGTGTTATACTATAATACATACATGTACGACCGTGTAGTGTACATATATGTACGACCATGTAGTGTTATACTATAGTACATACATGTACGACCGTGTAGTGTATACTATAGTACATACATGTACAGCTGTGTAGTGTTATACTATAGTACATACATGTACGACCGTGTAGTGTTATACTATAGTACATACATGTACGACCGTGTAGTGTTATACTATAGTACATACATGTACGACCGTGTAGTGTTATACTATAGTACATACATGTACGACCGTGTAGTGTTATACTATAGTACATACATGTACGACCGGTGTAGTGTTATACTATAGTACATACATGTACAACCGTGTAGTGTTATACTATAGTACATACATGTACGACTGTGTAGTGTTATACTATAGTACATACATGTACGACTGTGTAGTGTTATACTATAGTACATACATGTACAACTGTGTAGTGTTATACTATAGTACATACATGTACGACCGTGTAGTGTTATACTATAGTACATACATGTACAGCTGTGTAGTGTTATACTATAGTACATACATGTACGACCGTGTAGTGTTATACTATAGTACATACATGTACGACCGTGTAGTGTTATACTATAGTACATACATGTACGACCGTGTATGTAGTGTTATACTATAGTACATACATGTAACCGTGTAGTGTACATACATGTACGACCTGTAGTGTTATACTATAGTACATACATGTACGACCGTGTAGTGTACATACATGTACGACCTGTAGTGTTATACTATAGTACATACATGTACGACCGTGTAGTGTTATACTATAGTACATACATGTACGACCGTGTAGTGTTATACTATAGTACATACATGTACGACCGTGTAGTGTTATACTATAGTACATACATGTATGACCGTGTAGTGTACATACATGTACGACCGTGTAGTGTTATACTATAGTACATACATGTACGACCGTGTAGTGTTATACTATAGTACATACATGTACGACCGTGTAGTGTTATACTATAGTACATACATGTACGACCGTGTAGTGTTATACTATAGTACATACATGTACGACCGGTGTAGTGTTATACTATAGTACATACATGTACGACCGTGTAGTGTTATACTATAGTACATACATGTACGACCGTGTAGTGTTATACTATAGTACATACATGTACGACCGTGTAGTGTTATACTATAGTACATACATGTACGACCGTGTAGTGTTATACTATAGTACATACATGTACGACCGTGTAGTGTTATACTATAGTACATACATGTACGACCGTGTAGTGTTATACTATAGTACATACATGTACGACCGTGTAGACAACAACACCTGTAGTGTTATACTATAGACATACATGTACGACCGTGTAATGTTATACTATAGTACATACATGTACGACCGTGTAGTGTTATACTATAGTACATACATGTACGACCGTGTAGTGTTATACTATAGTACATACATGTACGACCGTGTAGTGTTATACTATAGTACATACATGTACGACCGTGTAGTGTTATACTATAGTACATACATGTACGACCGTGTAGTGTTATACTATAGTACATACATGTACGACCGTGTAGTGTTATACTATAGTACATACATGTACGACCGTGTAGTGTTATACTATAGTACATACATGTACGACCGTGTAGTGTTATACTATAGTACATACATGTACGACCGTGTAGTGTTATACTATAGTACATACATGTACGACCGTGTAGTGTTATACTATAGTACATACATGTACGACCGTGTAGTGTTATACTATAGTACATACATGTACGACCGTGTAGTGTTATACTATAGTACATACATGTACGACCGTGTAGTGTTATACTATAGTACATACATGTACGACCGTGTAGTGTTATACTATAGTACATACATGTACGACCGTGTAGTGTTATACTATAGTACATACATGTACGACCGTGTAGTGTTATACTATAGTACATACATGTACGACCGTGTAGTGTTATACTATAGTACATACATGTACGACCGTGTAGTGTTATACTATAGTACATACATGTACGACCGTGTAGTGTTATACTATAGTACATACATGTACGACCGTGTAGTGTTATACTATAGTACATACATGTACGACCGTGTAGTGTTATACTATAATACATACATGTACGACCGTGTAGTGTTATACTATAGTACATACATGTACGACCGTGTAGTGTTATACTATAGTACATACATGTACGACCGTGTAATGTTATACTATAGTACATACATGTACGACCGTGTAGTGTTATACTATAGTATATACATGTACAACCGTGTAGTGTTATACTATAGTATATACATGTACGACCGTGTAGTGTTATACTATAGTACATACATGTACGACCGTGTAGTGTTATACTATAGTACATACATGTACAACCGTGTAGTGTTATACTATAGTACATACATGTACGACCGTGTAGTGTTATACTATAGTATATACATGTACAACCGTGTAGTGTTATACTATAGTACATACATGTACGACCGTGTAGTGTTATACTATAGTACATACATGTACGACCGTGTAGTGTTATTCTATAGTACATACATGTACGACCGTGTAGTGTTATACTATAGTACATACATGTACGACCGTGTAGTGTTATACTATAGTACATACATGTACAATGACTCATGATATACTAGTATAGGAATGACAACATATTACTATCTTTTCACAAGTTTATACCTATAAAAATAAATAAATTATAAATAAGCTGTAAATTAATTACATAGCTAGATGTATACATGTAAATAAATAAATTATAAATAGGCTGTAAATTAATTACATAGCTAGATGTATACATGTAAATAAATAAAATAATAAATTCCAGTTTCTTCATTTCTATTCGGAACTAGATTCATCTGGGAATTTAATAATTTATGTATTCCCTATCATGTTCTATGTTGCTTATCCTGTACACAGTTGTTTTCAGATAAAGGGAGACAATTAAATGTTGTATAGTAATGCAACCTAGTTTTAATGAGAGACATTTCCAGTTTTTCTCCCTTGGCGGATAGTCTTATTTATCAGAAATGTATATTGGTCGTTTTAGTTGGAATCCTTTGTTTTTACTGTTGTTCCCTAACCACATGTTGTGGTATGATTAACCAATTTTAACAGTAAAGTATCGATTGGATATACTGGTTGAAATTTAATAATTATAAGATCAGAAAACAGATGAAAATTTATAGCAATGATAAAAACAGAGGAAAGCAATTAAAGAGGACTATTGTACTTTTAGGAATATTCAGGGGCAGTAACTAACTAATGTTTCTCATTAAAATGCTACTGCAGCAAGTTAAATATTATGAAGGATCTTGGAAGACTATTACTCTGCACTTTTATTATATAGTATAACATGCACTTTTATTATATAGTATAGCATGCACTTTTATTATATAGTATAGCATGCACTTTTATTATATAGTATAGCATGCACTTTTATTATATAGTATAGCATGCACTTTTATTATATAGTATAACATGCACTTTTATTATATAGTATAGCATGCACTTTTATTATATAGTATAACATGCACTTTTATTATATAGTATAACATGCACTTTTATTATATAGTATAGCATGCACTTGTATTATATAGTATAACATGCACTTGTATTATATAGTATAACATGCACTTTTATTATATAGTATAGCATGCACTTGTATTATATAGTATAACATGCACTTTTATTATATAGTATAGCATGCACTTTTATTATATAGTATAACATGCACTTTTATTATATAGTATAACATGCACTTGTATTATATAGTATAACATGCACTTTTATTATATAGTATAGCATGCACTTTTATTATATAGTATAGCATGCACTTTTATTATATAGTATAGCATGCACTTGTATTATATAGTATAACATGCACTTGTATTATATAGTATAACATGCACTTGTATTATATAGTATAACGCACATTTTGCACTTGTATTATATAGTATAACACACATTTTGCACTTTTATTATATAATATAACACACATTTTGACAATACAAATAATGTCTTCAATTTATGATATTTTTTGTGCCGTGTATTGTTCGCCGACTTTTCGTTAATATGCCAAATAAAGGCTTTCTAATAATAACAAATAGTACAAAACATGTGTAATTCAGTACATATTTCAAATGTATGGAGAAATGTGGGAAGCATATTTAAGAAAAGCTACTCTACAGTTGAATACTATTATTATTATTATTATATTTCGGGTTTTACGCCTGCATCAGCAGAATTTTGGGCTATATCGCCGGCGGGCAGTTTACCTAACAACACCTTTCCTGGGTATGCTCCAGCGGTTAATCAGTACTTGGGTGAGTTGAATACTAGTATAGCAACATGTTTAAATAGGGGCCTGTCCGCCTCAGTATCCTGTTATTCTCTGATATATTCTGTAAATATGTACCTTTAAATATTTATAAATAACAGAAATGATACAATTTTGAAGTTATATTTATACAGTGGAATCGCTACTCGCCTCACATCGACATAATCCCTTCAACAATTCCTGGGGTAAGCCCTGGATTCTTATGAAGAATATGACTTTGTCACGGCCTGCTCAGTCGTCGAGACTACTGTTCTGGCCACAGCCAGATGTAGGTGGTAAACTATTTTGTTTTGGTTGTGGACGTGGGTCCTTTCGGGTCAGCAGGACACTGAAAACAGTACAATATTAAAGATATATAGATTTATTCGTTGTTGCACCCAACTACACAAACTATACAATATGTAACATCAACATGGTGATGACGAATGCCCAATTTAATGAAAACAATAACAATGCATATGATGGTGAAACAATGTACATAGTCAAGTATATTCCTTTAAAATTCAAACAAGCCCTCAACTAATTCAAATACGTCATTAGGCTGAAATAAATTACACCAACATGGTGATGGCAAATGCAACGAAGCATTGCATTAGTCTATAACATTTGTGTAGTAGATTACGGGTCACGGGTTAGTAAGAGATTACTATAATGTATAACGGGCCATGGGCAGAGTATAGGTGACGTCAGGTGGATAATTATGTATATGTGTAACTGGACAATACTTTCAAAGTTTCTAAATTCTTTCCCTTGACTATCAATACTTACATTAAAGGGTGGTTAATTAAATGAAAAAGCAACACGCGTGATAACTTTATTTTATATATTATTTATTATATACTACAGTCTTGTACTCGTTTATTGTCAAATAAACACATATAATTAACCCTACGACAAGTTCACTTTACATCGGTGTTTATGGGGTATACGAGTTCACTTTACATCAATGTTTATGGGGTATACGAGTTCACTTTACATCAATGTTTATGGGTATACAAGTTCACTTTACATCAATGTTTATGGGAATCCTTTACTCTGTTTATGGGGAATACAAGTTCACTTTACATCAATGTTTATGGGGAATACAAGTTCACTTTACATCAATGTTTATGGGGAATACAAGTTCACTTTACATCAGTGTTTATGGGAATACGAGTTCACTTTACATCAATGTTTATGGGGAACGAGTTCACTTTACATCGGTGTTTATGGGGAATACGAGTTCACTTTACATCAATGTTTATGGGGAATACAAGTTCACTTTACATCAGTGTTTATGGGGTATACAAGTTCACTTTACATCAATGTTTATGGGGAATACAAGTTCACTTTACATCAATGTTTATGGGGAATACGAGTTCACTTTACATCAGTGTTTATGGGGTATACGAGTTCACTTTACATCAGTGTTTATGGGGTATACGAGTTCACTTTACATCAATGTTTATGGGGAATACAAGTTCACTTTACATCAGTGTTTATGGGGAATACGAGTTCACTTTACATCAGTGTTTATGGGGTATACGAGTTCACTTTACATCAATGTTTATGGGGTATACGAGTTCACTTTACATCAATGTTTATGGGGTATACGAGTTCACTTTACATCAATGTTTATGGGGAATACAAGTTCACTTTACATCAATGTTTATGGGGAATACAAGTTCACTTTACATCAGTGTTTATGGGGAATACGAGTTCACTTTACATCAGTGTTTATGGGGAATACAAGTTCACTTTACATCGGTGTTTATGGGGTATACGAGTTCACTTTACATCAATGTTTATGGGGTATACGAGTTCACTTTACATCAATGTTTATGGGGTATACGAGTTCACTTTACATCAATGTTTATGGGGAATACGAGTTCACTTTACATCAATGTTTATGGGGAATACGAGTTCACTTTACATCAATGTTTATGGGGTATACAAGTTCACTTTACATCAATGTTTATGGGGAATACGAGTTCACTTTACATCAGTGTTTATGGGGAATACGAGTTCACTTTACATCAATGTTTATGGGGAATACGAGTTCACTTTACATCAATGTTTATGGGGAATACGAGTTCACTTTACATCAGTGTTTATGGGGAATACTTCACTTTACATCAGTGTTTATGGAGAATACGAGTTCACTTTACATCAATGTTTATGGGGTATACGAGTTCACTTTACATCAATGTTTATGGGGAATACAAGTTCACTTTACATCAGTGTTTATGGGGAATACGAGTTCACTTTACATCGGTGTTTATGGGGTATACGAGTTCACTTTACATCAGTGTTTATGGGGAATACAAGTTCACTTTACATCAATGTTTATGGGGAATACGAGTTCACTTTACATCAATGTTTATGGGGAATACAAGTTCACTTTACATCAGTGTTTATGGGGAATACAAGTTCACTTTACATCAGTGTTTATGGGGAATACGAGTTCACTTTACATCAATGTTTATGGGGAATACAAGTTCACTTTACATCGGTGTTTATGGGGAATACGAGTTCGCTTTACATCAATGTTTATGGGGAATACGAGTTCACTTTACATCAGTGTTTATGGGGAATACGAGTTCGCTTTACATCGGTGTTTATGGGGTATACGAGTTCACTTTACATCAATGTTTATGGGGAATACAAGTTCACTTTACATCAATGTTTATGGGGAATACTTCACTTTACATCGGTGTTTATGGGGAATACGAGTTCACTTTGCATCAGTTTTTATTAGGGATGTCAACGAGTACTCGATCGAACGTCCGAGTATCGAATACTTTTCAGATAATCGAGTACTTGGTTAAAAAAAAATCAACAAATCTTTATTTTGCGCAAATGCGGAGTTGCCTGTGAACAAATCGTGATCAGTGGGATTAGCGAAACTTCCGCTGTACCAAACAATGACAACTTTGTGTTTTATTCCAGTCATCTTATGATGCAAAGAAATTTGCTTAAATATGGACTTCAAATAATACACAAATATGTTAGTCAAACTTTATATTGTATTTAATTTTATTTAGAAATTTGACTTTGTCCATAAATATTGTTGTATTTGATATATTTCCACTTTGTTTCAGGAAAGGAAATGCGTTAAAGCCTGGAGATATCCACACAATTATAACACAGTATGTGAGGGACAACAATCTACAGCAGGAAGATTCTAAAATGTGAGTTCCTCAAATGATGTTATGTGTACCACCAAATTCTACCAATAGTTTGTACATTCACAACTTATTGATTGTGTTATATATATGGCAACAAGAGTATAAACATCATTTTCACACGTAACGCTGATATTTTATCATTTTCTGCGCTACACTGTGTCTGTCATTCTTATGTAAACACAGAAAGCGAAAATAGGTAAGTGTGTACAAAAATGTAAATTTCATAACAAATTTAGTTTGGGTGCCGTAACAGTCCGTTCCACGGAAGTTCATTTCTTTCAGAGATACCTGAACACATAGTTTGTGCAAATATTTTTGTAGGTTCTTCAAAATAGTGGAAATAATTTCGGACATGTGACGATTTAGTCAATACAAATTTAGCTCGAAGCGACTTCCACTATCGCGACATGTGACAATTTTTGCGCAACAAGCAACTAATTTGCTATATATCCTGAACATACGCTTGTCTTTGCAAAAATTGTATAGCACAATATAAATGCGGTGATGTTAGTATTTTTCAAGGAGTTTTGTATGAGCGTCGTCTTAAATTGGCACATTTCTGTTTCCCCGCCCAAATTTATCCCATATATAAGTATATAATTAGAGACAGCAGTTTTTGATTATTCTGTAGTTTGTTCAGGATATTTTAAATTTATACTTTCGGATAGTTTAGTTTCATATCGATATGAACGGTAGCATTCCAATTATCAACTGCCATAACCTTCACCTTCAAACTGTTTTGTTACATTTATACATTGTGACAAAATGATCACCCACCACACAACAGCAAAGATGATTCCTTAAAACATGAGCCGGGATAGTGTTTTCTCACTCACCTACTGGCAAGGACAGTGTTTTCTCACTCACCTACTGGCAAGGATAGTGTTTTCTCACTCACCTACTGGCAAGGATAGTGTTTTCTCACTCACCTACTGGCAAGGACAGTGTTTTCTCACTCACCTACTGGCAAGGATAGTGTTTTCTCACTCACCTACTGGCAAGGACAGTGTTTTCTCACTCACCTACTGGCAAGGATAGTGTTTTCTCACTCACCTACTGGCAAGGATAGTGTTTTCTCACTCACCTACTGGCAAGGATAGTGTTTTCTATCTCACCTACTGGCAAGGATAGTGTTTGTCTCACTCACCTACTGGCAAGGACAGTGTTTTCTCACTCACCTACTGGCAAGGACAGTGTTTTCTCACTCACCTACTGGCAAGGACAGTGTTTTCTCACTCACCTACTGGCAAGGACAGTGTTTTCTCACTCACCTACTGGCAAGGACAGTGTTTTCTCACTCACCTACTGGCAAGGACAGTGTTTTCTCACTCACCTACTGGCAAGGACAGTGTTTTCTCACTCACCTACTGGCAAGGACAGTGTTTTCTCACTCACCTACTGGCAAGGACAGTGTTTTCTCACTCACCTACTGGCAAGGACAGTGTTTTCTCACTCACCTACTGGCAAGGACAGTGTTTTCTCACTCACCTACTGGCAAGGACAGTGTTTTCTCACTCACCTACTGGCAAGGACAGTGTTTTCTCACTCACCTACTGGCAAGGACAGTGTTTTCTCACTCACCTACTGGCAAGGACAGTGTTTTCTCACTCACCTACTGGCAAGGACAGTGTTTTCTCACTCACCTACTGGCAAGGACAGTGTTTTCTCACTCACCTACTGGCAAGGACACACATTTCCAGCTGGTTCTGCCCATGTGGAATTTAGTTATCTGTAACTCTACCTGGTGGTTGTCTTTAATTTTAACTCTAATTCTTTCTTTTTTTTGCGTTTTGCTTGATTGATTTTTCACAGTTATGGCCCTTTCAACATAATTTCATTACTCCACTGATGCAACACTGCTTGTGAGACATGCATTTCTTTCAAAAGCAATTTCTAGTTCCTTTAATTATTATCCAATCTTTAAATAACTTGGTACCATGTTATGACAATGAAGTGACAAACACAGAATAATAGAAAAGTTGTTTCGCTCATTTACATACAAGGAGGGATTTTGAAAAATATTTGCACAAGTGGTCAACATAGCAAGGCATCTTGTCACATGCAACACCCTGGTTTAGTGGCAGGGTTGTTGTTTCTAAAAATAGAAAAATGGTTTCTGCTCAATAACTTCCACAGACATTGAGGGATTATGAAAAACTTGGCACTGTGATCTTCATCACATGGCGGCACAACAACCATACTAATTTAAAAATAGAACAGTGGAAGCCGCTCAATAACATGATCATACATGCAGGGATATTGAATAACTCGGATCAGTAACATGATCATACATGCAGGGATATTGAATAACTCTGACCAATAACATGATCATACATGCATGGATATTGAAAAATAACTCTGACCAATAACATGATCATACATGCAGGGATATTGAAATAACTCGGACCAATAACACGATCATATATGCAGGGATATTGAATAACTCGGATCAGTAACATGATCATCCATGCAGGGATATCGAATAACTTGGACCAATAACATGATCGTATATGCTGGGATATTGAAATAACTCGGACCAATAACATGATCATACATGCAGGGATATTGAATAACTTGAACCAATAACATGATCGCATATGCAGGGATATTGAAATAACTCGGACCAATAACATGATAATACATGCAGGGATATCGAATAACTCGGACCAATAACATGATAATACATGCAGGGATATCGAATAACTCGGACCAGTAACATGATCATGCATGCAGGGATATCAAAATAACTCAGACCAATAACATGATCATGCATGCAGGGATATTGAATTACTCTGAACAATAACATGATCATATATGCAGGGATATTGAATTACTTGGACCAATAACATGATCATACATGCAGGGATATTGAAATAACTCGGATCAATAACATGATCATGCATGCAGGGATATTAAAAAATAACTTTGACCAATAACATGATCATACATGCATGGATATTGAAAAATAACTCTGACCAATAACATGATCATACATGCATGGATATTGAAAAATAACTCGGATCAATAACATGATCATACATGCAGGGATATTGAAAAATAACTCTGACCAATAACATGATCATACATGCAGGGATATTGAAAAATAACTCGGATCAATAACATGATCATATATGCAGGGATATTGAATAACTCGGATCAGTAACATGATCATATATGCAGGGATATTGAATAACTCGGATCAGTAACATGATCATATATGCAGGGATATTGAATAACTCAGACCAATAACATGATCATCCATGCAGGGATATCGAATAACTTGGACCAATAACATGATCGTATATGCAGGGATATTGAAATAACTCGGACCAATAACATGATCATACATGCAGGGATATTGAATAACTTGAACCAATAACATGATCGCATATGCAGGGATATTGAAATAACTCGGACCAATAACATGATCATGCATGCAGGGATATCGAATAACTCGGACCAGTAACATGATCATGCATGCAGGGATATCAAAATAACTCAGACCAATAACATGATCATGCATGCAGGGATATTGAATTACTCTGAACAATAACATGATCATATATGCAGGGATATTGAATTACTTGGACCAATAACATGATCATAGATGCAGGGATATTGAAAAATAACTTGGATCAATAACATGATCGTATATGCAGGGATATTGAAATAACTCGGACCAATAACATGATCATACATGCAGGGATATTGAAATATCTTGGACCAATAACACGATCAAATATGCAGGGATATTGAATAACTTGGACCAATAACGTGATCATACATGCAGGGATATTGAATAACTTGGACCAATAACATGATCATACATGCTGGGATATTGAAATAACTCGGACCAATAACATGATAATACATGCAGGGATATTGAATAACTTGGACCAATAACATGATCATACATGCAGTGATATTGAAATAACTCGGACCAATAACATGATAATACATGCAGGGATATTGAATAACTTGGACCAATAACATGATCATATATGCAGGGTAATTGAATTACTCGGACCAATAACATGATCATACATGCAGGGATATTGAAATAACTTGGATCAATAACATGATCATACATGCTGGGATATTGAATAACTCGGACCAATAACGTGATCATACATGCAGGGATATTGAATAACTTGGACCAATAACGTGATCATACATGCAGGGATATTGAAAAATAACTCGGATCAATAACATGATTATACATGCAGGGATATTGAATAAATTGGACCAATAACATGATCATACATGCAGGGATATTGAATAACTCGGACCAATAACATGATTGTATATGCAGGGATACTGAAATAACTCAGACCAATAACATGATCATACATGCAGGGATATTGAATAACTCAGACCAATAACATGATCGTATATGCAGGGATATTGAATAACTTGGACCAATAACATGATCATACATGCAGGGATATTGAATAACTCAGACCAATAACATGATCGTATATGCAGGGATATTGAATAACTCGGACCAATAACGTGATCATACATGCAGGGATATTGAAAAATAACTCGGACCAATAACGTGATCATACATGCAGGGATATTGAATAAATCGGACCAATAACATGATCATACATGCAGGGATATTGAACAATAACTTGGACCAATAACATGATCATACATGCAGGGATATTGAAATATCTTGGACCAATAACATGATCAAATATGCAGGGATATTGAAATAACTTGGATCAATAACATGATCATACATGCTGGGATATTGAATAACTCGGACCAATAACATGATCATACATGCAGGGATATTGAATAAATCGGACCAATAACATGATCATACATGCATGGATATTGAAAAATAACTCGGACCAATAACACGATCAAATATGCAGGGATATTGAAATAACTTGGACCAATAACACGATCAAATATGCAGGGATATTGAAATAACTCGGATCAATAACATGATCATACATGCAGGGATATTGAAAAATAACTCGGACCAATAACATGATCATACATGCAGGGATATTGAATAACTCGGACCAATAACATGATTATACATGCAGGGATATTGAATAAATCGGACCAATAACATGATCATACATGCAGGGATATTGAAAAATAACTCGGACCAATAACACGATCAAATATGCAGGGATATTGAAATATCTTGGACCAATAACGTGATCATACATGCAGGGATATTGAATAACTCGGACCAATAACATGATCATACATGCTGGGATATTGAAATAACTTGGATCAATAACATGATCATACATGCTGGGATATTGAATAACTCAGACCAATAACGTGATCATACATGCAGGGATATTGAATAACTTGGACCAATAACATGATTGTATATGCAGGGATATTGAAATAACTCGGACCAATAACATGATCATACATGCATGGATATTGAATAACTCGGATCAGTAACATGATCATATATGCAGGGATATTGAATAACTTGGACCAATAACATGATTGTATATGCAGGGATATTGAATAACTTGGACCAATAACATGATTGTATATGCAGGGATATTGAATAACTCGGACCAATAACATGATCATACATGCAGGGATATTGAAAAATAACTTGGACCAATAACATGATCATACATGCAGGGATATTGAAAAATAACTCGGACCAATAACATGATCGTATATGCAGGGATATTGAAATAACTCGGACCAATAACATGATCATACATGCAGGGATATTGAATAACTCAGACCAATAACATGATCATACATGCAGGGATATCGAATAACTCGGACCAATAACATGATCATACATGCAGGGATATTGAATAACTCGGATCAGTAACATGATCATACATGCAGGGATATTGAAAAATAACTCTGACCAATAACATGATCATACATGCAGGGATATTGAAATAACTCGGACCAATAACATGATCATACATGCAGGGATATTGAAATAACTCGGACCAATAACGTGATCATACATGCAGGGATATTGAATAACTCGGACCAATAACTTGATCATACCTGCAGGGATATTGAAATAACTCGGACCAATAACCCAATATTTCTAGTACCACAGTTAATGACCCAATGTTATTTTAGCTTAAGTACAGTAATTTTATGCAATTTCAGTGAAGTACTATTGGACCCGATACTTGCGGAGATGTTACTTGTTAAAGCAGAGGGAGACAGATCCACCATGAAATGGGACGAAATCTTCTCTAGGTAGTCATATCCCTTGCTCCCCCAGAATGTTTATAAGACTACTGCAGATACATACATATGTGTATACTGACCAGAATGTGTATAAGACTCCTGCAGATACATACATATGTGTATACTGACCAGAATGTTTATATGACTCCTGCAGATACATACATATGTGTATACTTACCAGAATGTTTATAAGACTCCTGCAGCTACATACATATGTGTATACTTACCAGAATGTTTATAAGACTCCTGCAGCTACATACATATGTGTATACTTACCAGAATGTTTATAAGACTCCTGCAGATACATACATATGTGTATACTTACCAGAATGTTTATAAGACTCCTGCAGCTACATACATATGTGTATGTTGACCAGAATGTTTTAAGTTGAGTGGTGTATACGAGGTAGTAATTGTTTGAATGTTGATAAATAAGATGAGTGCTGTATATGAGGTAGAATTTGTTTACAGGTTGGTAAATAAAATGAGTGCTGTATATGAGGTAGTATTTGTTTACAGGTTGGTAAATAAAATGAGTGCTGTATATGAGGTAGTATTTGTTTGCAGGTTGGTAAATAAAATGAGTGCTGTATATGAGGTAGTATTTGTTTACAGGTTGGTAAATAAAATGAGTGCTGTATATGAGGTAGTATTTGTTTAAAAAAAACAAAAACAGGTTGGTAAATAAAATGAGTGCTGTATATGAGGTAGTATTTGTTTACAGGTTGGTAAATAAAATGAGTGCTGTATATGAGGTAGTATTTGTTTACAGGTTGGTAAATAAAATGAGTGCTGTATATGAGGTAGTATTTGTTTACAGGTTGGTAAATAAAATGAGTGCTGTATATGAGGTAGTATTTGTTTGCAGGTTGGTAAATAAAATGAGTGCTGTATATGAGGTAGTATTTCGTGGGCAGAAAGCTGTTATCCGAAGGGGTATTGTGCAACCGATCAACATTGAAGTCATTCAGAGAGCCTCCAATAAAAAGGTAAAGATATGTGTCAACGGATATAGTGTTTGCAATGAATTAATGTCTGTGAAGTCATACAATATTCAAAAGCATTTGTATTGTCAGCAGCTTTGCCAGGGTCATGTGTCGTACAATGTGGACAACTTTCTTATATTTCATTGAGAATTGTTATCTGAAACATTGGAAACGAGCACAACTGAAGACGGCAGCACATTTGTGAATTTCTATTTTTGTGAATAGATGCCAAGTATGTAACATTTCATCATCCCAGTCTACAGCACAGTTAGAAGTTTATACTCGACCTTTCATCATCCCAGTCTACAGCACAGTTAGAAGTTTATACTCGACCTTTCATCATCCCAGTCTACAGCACAGTTAGAATTTTATACTCGACCTTTCATCATCCCAGTCTACAGCACAGTTAGAAGTTTATACTCGACATTTCATCATCCCAGTCTACAGCATAGTGAGACGTTTATACTCGACATTTCATCATCCCAGTCTACAGCACAGTTAGAAGTTTATACTCGACATTTCATCGTCCCAGTCTACAGCATAGTTAGATGTTTATACTCGACATTTCATCATCCCAGTCTACAGCATAGTGAGATGTTTATACTCGACATTTCATCATCCCAGTCTACAGCACAGTTAGATGTTTATACTCGACATTTCATCATCCCAGTCTACAGCACAGTTAGAAGTTTATACTCGACATTTCATCATCCCAGTCTACAGCACAGTTAGATGTTTATACTCGACATTTCATCATCCCAGTCTACAGCACAGTTAGATGTTTATACTCGACCTTTCATCATCCCAGTCTACAGCACAGTTAGATGTTTATACTCGACATTTCATCATCCCAGTCTACAGCACAGTGAGACGTTTATACTCGACATTTCATCTCATCGTTGCATACATTAGCATAATTACCGTAATAAACATAACAGCTTTTGGCGCATATCAATGTACGATATCCAATAATATATGCATACATACTGTTTCTGAACATAGTAACTTTGAAAACATGTTATATTGATATTGTATTTTGAGATGCTCTTGAGAAAATAAATTATAAAAAAAAAAAAAAAAAAAAGCTGCCAGGGGTCATTTTGTGAATCGTGCAAATTCGTTGACATTTTCAAAAAGTGGTAGGCTTTCTGCTAGAACGATTAACACATAGAAACTATGACATTTCTGTTCATATGTTACAATAAACATAATATATTAATAGATCATAAATTATGTTACAATATGCATACTACATAAATAGTTCATATACTGAGTCAAAAAAGAAACGATACCAAACCAACTTGGCGAAAAAGATGCAAACATATAAATGCCGTATGTGACGTATGACTATGATATTCATCCGTATACACATGTAAATAATGCATCCATATTTTCCAAACGCCGATTTTCCGTTTTGCACGTGATCCTCGAGAAACACGATTTGCTATACATGGATAGATCCACAAACCAGTTTGTTGTACTCATATTGTAATTACTTCGAGCAAAAACACCAAAACGATCTGCATTTTTCTCAAAAGAAATGCCCAGACTCGACAAAAATGCGAGAATGCGAGCAATTCGGATGGTTGAAGCTGGTTTACGTCGTAACGACGTCGCTAATCGCCTCGATGTGTCCCGGATCACGATCACACGTCTACTTGGACAGTACCGAACACATGGATCAACTGATGTCCGCCCATTTAATGGTCGACCAGCATGACGACGCCAGAACAGGACCGTCATATTCGGCCGTCACATTTACGTGACCGCTTCCTGCCTGCTACTCATACCGCCATCGTTACTCCTGGGAGGACCAACAATAGAATCAGTACTCAAACAGTTTGGAACAAACTCGCTGAACATGGAATCCGTCCTTACAGACCGTACACCGGGCCCATGTTGACGCGACGTCACTGGAACGAACGTCGTGAGTGGACGGGTGAACATGCACGTTGGACTCGCTTACAGTGGAATTCCGTTATGTTTAGTGATGAATCGCGTTTCTGTTTACGGCGTGCGGATGGCAGGGCTCGAGGTTACTGTCAGCAGGGAGAACGTTACGCCGATGCGTGTGTACGTGAGGTGGATTGGTTTGGAGGCGGTAGCGTTATGGTATGGGGCGGCATCACATTCGACAGCCGCACACAACTGATTATTGTTGACGGAAACTTAACCGCACAGCAGTACTGTGACGAAATTATTACACCCGTTGTTTTGCCATTCTTTAACGTCAATCGACGCGTCACACTGTTCCAACAGGACAACGCCAGATGCCATACTGCACGCATTACCACTCAATTATTGGAGCAAGGGAGCATTGAACGTTGACTGTGACCAGCATTGTCACCAGACTGGTCTCCAATAGAACATTTATGGGATACCTTAGACCGTCGTGTAAGACTCCGTCAGCCGGTGACGTTACACCAACTGAGGGATATTCTGCGTCAGGAGTGGAACAACATTGACCAATATGAGATTCTGACACTTATTCGTTCCATGCGACGGCGCTGCATTGCAGTGAGAGATGCCAATGGAGGTCATACACGTATTGACTATTGTGTGAATATTCCACTTGACCCATTGGTCACAAATGACGCCACAATGTAACAGATAATGATGGTATGATCGAATTTTAAACTTGTAGCATTGTCTCATATGTTTCAATCTCGGTATACAAAATTTCAGATGAATTGCTTATTTAGTAATTAAAATACATATATGTTTATACCATGTATCGTTTCTTATTTGACTATGTTAAAATAAATATATTAAATACACTGTTCATATGTTACTGTAAACAAAGTACATACATAGTTCATAATTCTGTTACAATAAACATATTATATACATTGTTCATATGTTACAATTTCAGGCCACAATAATAGAGAATCTCGACCTGTTTGGTATTGAAGCTAAGACTTTCGCCCACACAATACAGGTTAAAGTAGCCTGCAGTGCCTCGGTGGTGCCATCTCAGCAGAAAAATAAGGGGCCACAAGTTGTTGTACAAGGCAATCAGATTAACTTTGTGGCTGAACTTTTAACAAGTAAGTCAAATGAACAATAGCATGTATATATACTGTAGTATATTTTATTTGTAAATTAATTTTGATATGTTGTCATGGTTTCGCTCATATGGGCAACCGGTAGCGATAATAAATAAACGTAAAATACACACATACACCAAGATATTAACAGTTACTGAGAATGTACACAAAAATATTATAAGGAGCATTTACTGAGAACATGCACCGACATATTATATGGAGCATTTACTGAGGGCATACATCAACATATTATATGGAGCATTTACTGAGGGCATACATCAACATATTATATGGAGCATAGAAGGTACACCAAGCTATTAGGCATTTCTAACCTATTCTGATGACGAGATGTACACCGGATTAAGGACGCACTCACCGGTGTAGGGGTTATCTCAAAATATAAATTTAATAAGCGTTTAGGCAAAGCCAAAATAAACACTGGTTTCTTTCAAATAAAATATAAATCAATAAGCAGGTGTCGCATTTTTTTTATTCAATTCTAATCCAATCCATAATCTTGTAGTAGTGTAATGTGTTTCTCATAAAGTCATTGTGCAATTCGTTGTTCTCGCGGATTAGATCCACCAGTCGTCACCGGCTCGACTTGCTCATCGTCAGAACTTAAATTCGCAGCGATGTTGTCGCGACGATCTCCGGCTGCAGTAGCACGACGACCAGCCACTCTTTAAGGAGCACGGGTGACCTGGTTACCCGCCCTCTGTGGGGCACGGCCGTCTGCTCTTGGCTGTCTATCATCCTGTACTGGCGCAGGCTGGTTATCATCCTGTACTGGCGCGTGCTGGTTATCACCCTGTACTGGCGCGGGCTGGTTATCACCCTGTACTGGCGCGGGTTGGTTATCATCCTGTACTGGCGGGGGCTGGTTATCATCCTGTACTGGCGCGGGGAGCTGGTTATCACCCTGTACTGGTGCGGGTTGGTTATCATCCTGTACTGGCGCGGGCTGGTTATCACCCTGTACTGGCACGGGCTGGTTATCATCCTGTACTGGCACGGGCTGGTTATCATCCTGTACTGGCGCGGGCTGGTTATCACCCTGTACTGGCACTGGCTGGTTATCATCCTGTACTGGCACGGGCTGGTTATCATCCTGTACTGGCACGGGCTGGTTATCATCCTGTACTGGCGCGGGCTGGTTATCACCCTGTACTGGCACTGGCTGGTTATCATCCTGTACTGGCACGGGCTGGTTATCATCCTGTACTGGCACGGGCTGGTTATCATCCTGTACTGGCATGGGCTGGTTATCATCCTGTACTGGTGCGGGCTGGTTATCACCCTGTACTGGCACGGGTTGGTTATCATCCTGTACTGGCACGGGCTGGTTATCATGATTGGGGATGTGTAAATTATATATATATCCTTTAGACTACCGTCTTGTTGTCAGCAAGGAACAGAACATTATTGTTTATGATTTGGGCAAGAACATATCCAACATACCATGTCTTGGCCACTATGTTTGGTGTAAGTGTTGGCACTGTGAGTCTTGAAGTCAGACATATTATCCCACTGATTTATGATAAGTTAAGGCATTTTGTTGTTTGGCCGACAGTGGTTGAATGGCTATGGAGAGTACATGGGCCAAACTGCACATGGCTGTGGTTGTTATAGATCGAACGTCCCATCAAATGTATCGACAAGAAATGGAACCATAATAACGGTATTAGTTGGGGCACCGTAACTATCATTGCATGCACTCACAGGTGGTGGTTGATGTGCATCAACACATCGAGAGTGGATATCTAGGTCATCTTGATGATGCCCAACACTACGGCTTGATGAAACAGGTTGGACCAGACTTACATTTTCCAGACGATTTGCTTATTTTATGCGACAAAAATCTACCCTAATCGCGATTATGTTATGAACGCATATACCTCGAAAGCAGCCAGGAGAAAAACGAAAGTGTCGTAAACTAAATAGATATATCACAAAATACAGAGTGCGCGTAGAGCAGGCTATGGCAGATATCAAATGTTATAGATGTGTTGGTACTGTGTGGAGAAACCCCAGAAATATGTTGTCCCAAACGGTGTCCATATGTGTATCGTTGTGTGTAGGCGCAAGCAAATGAAACTGATTCTTTAAGAAATAAAATAAAATAGTATGGCTATATCCGATTTCTTTTCTTTGAATTATTGTCGTTACAAGTTGGCTTGGATGTATGGGGTTTTCATTTTACTGGCACGGCTAACCCAGATAAATAGAAGGCAACAGTTCATATAGAAATCCTACACAGTCATGCCAACTACAAAGGACAGTAATGTACAGTTCACAGTATAGTGTATGCCTCACAAAATAAATAACCCATTGCTACAGCCATGCATAAATTTTATATTGTACAATAAACTTGAGAAAAACCCCAATATTTTATTGTCATCTGATGTTCATCTCGTCATCTGAATAGGTTAGAAATGCCTAATACAAGGAGCATTTACTGAGAGCATACACCGACATATTACAAGGAGCATTTACTGAAAACATACACCGACATATTACAAGGAGCATTTACTGAAAACATACACCGACATATTACAAGGAGCATTTACTGAAAACATACACCGACATATTACAAGGAGCATTTACTGAAAACATACACCGACATATTACAAGGAGCATTTACTGAAAACATACACCGACATATTACAAGGAGCATTTACTGAAAACATACACCGACATATTACAAGGAGCATTTACTGAAAACATACACCGACATATTACAAGGAGCATTTACTGAAAACATACACCGACATATTACAAGGAGCATTTACTGAGAGCATACACCGACATATTATATGGAGCATTTACTGAGAGCATACACCGACATATTATATGGAGCATTTAATAAGAAGGTACACTGAGATAATATATGGAGTATTTACTGAGAAGGTACACTGAGGTATTACAAGGAGCATTTACTGAGAAGGTACACCGAGATATTATAAGGAGCATTTACTAAGAATGTACACCAACATATTATAAGGACAGTTTTCTGAGAATATACACCGAGATAGTATCCCTATTGGAAATGGTACACTTAAGACTTTACACAGATATAACATAATCAAAGCATATCATATGTTTTAAAAGCCAGTAGCACACAACAGAACACTTAAAGCAGCATTACATCGTAAAAAAGGATGTGTTGGGTAAAATATAAATACTAATGTGTGTGTGTTAACAAAAATCGAAATAGTCACTCAGAAACGATAAAATTCCAATTAATTTAAACCGTCGTATACGCGAATTTGTTTATCAACACACGAAATGTAAACATGCACAGCGCGCATGCGTGAAACAACAGAGGATGTAGAAAACAACGTATATATTTTGAACATGAAATACTATCTATCTTCCTCTAATGTCGAACCCCTAGCGGGGATGTAGAAATGTCCCTAAAAGACTTAGCTAACAGAGGTATGAATCAACATATCAAGTAATTTAATTAAAAAGACAACGTGGGACATATGGGGGACGATGCATTCCGAATGTAAACAAGTGCGGACGATGCGTTCCGGTTGTAAACAAGTGCGTGACCGATCGACTCGGAAAGTCCTACTTTCGGTTTCGAGTTTGTTTTATCGGGGAAAAAACACTGTTTACCAAATGAACATAGGCATACAAAGTATATTGTTAGAATGTATAGCAGTGTGGCTACCCATACGTAAAAATTTAATTTTTCAAATATCTTTTATTTCATACGATGTAATGCTGCTTTAAGGATGTCCAAGTTGACATAAAATTTATATTTTTTTTAAATTTTGCATGCAGTTTTTATTTTCAGTCAGAAGAGAGGACCCATCAATAATTTGGTGAACTAATTTCACTATTTCATAACGCTTTCACATAGCATAATGAAATTAATGCAACAGATAGATAGATAGATAGATAGATAGATAGATAGATAGATAGATAGATAGATAGATAGATAGATAGATAGATAGATAGATAGATAGATAGATAGATAGATAGATAGATAGATAGATAGAGATAGATAGATAGATAGATAGATAGATAGATAGATAGATATAGATAGATAGATAGATAGATAGATAGATAGATAGATAGATATAGATAGATAGATAGATAGATATAGATAGATAGATAGAATAGATAGATAGATAGATATAGATAGATAGATAGATATAGATAGATAGATAGATATAGATAGATAGATAGATATAGATAGATAGATAGATAGATAGATATAGATAGATAGATATAGATAGATAGAATAGATAGATAGAATAGATAGATAGATAGATAGATAGAATAGATAGATAGATAGATAGATAGATAGATAGATAGAATAGATAGATAGATAGATAGATAGATAGATAGATAGATAGATAGATAGATAGATAGATAGATAGATAGATAGATAGATAAGATATAGATAGATAGATAAGATATAGATAGATAAGATAAGATATAGATAGATAGATAGATGGCAGGCTAGTGACTATAACAAATTAAACAAAAGTGGCTGAAATTCAAGAATACATTCTTGAAGATAGAAGAGTAACTATTGAAAATGTTGAGAGACAATTTTGTATTTCGTATGCTAAAGTTCAGGACATTATTCTAATAATCTTGGAATGTGCCTTGTTTCGGCAAAATTGGTACCGCGCTTTCTGCTTCCCGAACAAATGAGGGTCAGGGTCAAGAGGTGCTGTGAATACTGCCAACTGTAAAATGACGCGAGTGATGCCTTTCTCAATTGAGTGGTTACATGTGATGAGACATTGATTCCCTTTTTTGAGCCGGAAAGTAAACAGCAGAGCTCAATTTGGAAGCATCCTTCTTCGCCTTCACCGACAGTAATTGCCATTATATTTTGCGATATACAAGGTATAATTTTAAACCCCTTTTCCCTCTAATAACTACAGTTACTGAAAACAGTAATTAAATATGAGCTGTTGCGGGTTATTAAACGAAAGCGCTCACAGCTCGAGAGGTCTGGGATTCTGCTGCACCATGATAATGCGCCAAGCCATAGCAGCCGCGTTGTGTCTGACACAATCAAGTATCTGGGTATAGAACTGCTACCACACAACCCAGATTTGGCAATTTGCAACTTCTCGCTAATTTCAAATCTCATAAACTGCTGCGTGGTAAGAAATACATGTCCCGAGAGGAGAGGTGCGCCGTAAGCATAAATTTGCGGGAGATGTCGTGTGATGGCCTGCAGCACAGCATGTGTTCCAGTCATGGGCTGAGAGGTGCAAACTATGGAAAGAGTACTGGTCACGGGCCGAGAGGTGCAAACTATGCAAAGAGTACTGGTCACGGGCCGAGAGGTGCAAACTATGCAAAGAGTACTGGTCAAAAGTATGTTAGATTACGTATACTCGTAACATAGAATTAGTTCACAAAATTATTGATGGGCCCTTGTATATTACATTCGCCCAAATATGGGGGGAACTGAAAGAATTAATTAATCTCTTCTGAATAATATCAATTTTATTTCATGTTCACATATATTTTGCTTACATTTTTTTCTTGGAACAGACTGAATTTTAATATTTAGTACATTTGTATATATCAGTTCATTTACACAACAAATTTTAAAAAACAACACAGAAACATAACATGGTCAAATTACTACCAACTCTTAATGTTTATCAAATGTTAACATTTTATTTCTACATCGCCTTGCGACTTGGGCAAGCAAATTCAGCATGCCTCATCAAAATCCTGACAGGTTTGCAATATTTTAGGTATATCCAATGGCTATACCCTAATTCTCTTAAAAGCACCAGTGATAGTTTTTGACACAACACTACCAGTAGACTGTTGTTCCAAGTGAACTTTTATTTTTTCTATAATTATGTGGTCTTCAGTTATCGACTTACCACAAACAATAGCACTATGAACCCTTCATTTCATGAACATTATTATACCTTACAGGTACATGAAACATTTATGATTCCAAGCTCAACTTGAGCTATCACTGAATGTGAACCAGTCAGTACCTTGAATAGTTTTTTTAACAGGGGCCAATATAAAATAGGCACTCTGGCGTAGGTTCATTATATTTCTTTATTCACAGTTTCCGTATATGGAAAAAGATACCTGTAGAAAACCGATGTTAATATAATACAAAACTTACCACAGTGTCTGTCTGTAACTACTCAATATAAATTGGTAGACTATTGTATTATAATCTCTCTTATAACATTAACATGTTACTCGTAAGAGTTCTCCTGGGTTGTGACCAAGCACGGAGGTATAGTTGTGGGAAGAAATATATTAGTACCCAATCCATGCAAAGCTCTCATCCACGTTCATACAATCTTTCATTCATACAAATACAACAAACAAAACGATTGGACACCGTACAAACAGACTGACAAGTGTTCACGAGACAAAACACGTGCACGGCAAATTGCCCCGGGAAACATCTCTAATTTCCGTCTCCGACGTAGATTGTCGAATATCCCCGATTCAATTCCGTTGCATATGACAAAGAACGAAGATACACGAATTTAAAAGGCGGTAAACGCATGCGCGATGTTTAAGCAGTTTTATATATTAAGCTACGCCGTTCACGGTAAAACACGATTGTACTCCTATAGTACAACCTGTGACAGTTATAGTGATTTAGAATTCAGGATGTGACATTACATGTCATGGAGTATAAAAAAATATACTACCGTTATTTTAACCTACAGTAAAACAGCAATATTGAACAGTGGAAACAGCTAATGTGAAATGGCCATTTCATCCTTATTGAGAAACACACTTGCTGCTGACTTAGTTCATCTGTCTCGAGGACAAGATCTGTGTCCAAAGGATCATCATTCTTCACCTCAGGGACATTAAACATGGCTACTGGTTCATCACTGATATCCTGAGTGATATGATCTATGTCTATATGGTCATCTTAATCATTGTTTGTCCCAGGAATAGTATCCATGACCAATGATTCCTCACTGGAGTGTCAGACGATATTTCTTGTTTAACCCCATCATCAAATTTCTTTCTGAACACAATGGATGTCATGACGTTAATTGTACCTACAACAGAAGGATCAAATTGGCATTTACCACATTTACGGAAAGATACCACAAGTTTGCTGATGAAAGACTGCTTTACAACCAGGTTCACTCACTGCATGCTTGGAGCTGTTGATTGCGGATTGTATCGAATAAACTTATGTCGCAAGGTGTAATAGATCTTCTGGAACAGAACAGACCAAAGCAGCCAACATCCAGGGGCTGCAACATATGATTTGTATGTGGCGGTGAAACAAATGGTATAATATTGTTTTCTTGAGCCCACTCAATCAACTCAATGGATATGGGTGAGCTATGTCCACCACAGAGCAAAATAATATGCTGTAATGGGTCATGGCATTGTATGGAACTGTAAGTGACAGCGAGATATTGAGAAAGTATCTCCCGGATGTCTTGTCCTTCACACACTGACACCTTCTATGAGTTCAGTCTTCATTCTCTTTCCGGGGAATGAAGTATGGTTGGATAGTAGCACCAAGAGCATTTCTCCCACTGAGAGCAGTAACAGTTTAAGACATTCCACTAGTAATAGCTACGGGAGCATCACCATTTTAGGAACTATTTTTGGAGGAGTATGATCCGCAGTAATACCCTTAAAACCTCCGCAGTATATTGTTTAACTCCACAAAATAATTGCTAACAGCAGTCATATTAGTAGCCTTTGTTCTTGCTATAGAGAGAGTTCTTGGAATGTTTACAGTCAGTTATCAGACTCTTGATGTTCCTATCCCACTAAAGAGATCATGGATGGTCGCTACCTCTCACTTCAAGGTCAATCGCAAGCAATGTGACTAAGTTACACTACTATCCCGAGAATATTCATATCAAAGTTTTGGCAACGGTTTCACATGGTTTACAAATTCTGCTCCTGCTCCATACTAAATAGTGGATGCGGTCCAGATCTTCACTCTCAGTACACTGTACTACTTTGCTCCCTTCCTTACAGGGATGCAATCATTTTTACTGCAATGAAGGCATCTGTCCTAGCATCCCAATGGTACAGTCTGTATGTAGCTTTACTCTAAATAAAGCTGTTAATGCTTCACTATTAGTTATTGTATGTCTGTGTATTGGATTAGGTCCTATTAGTTATTGGATGTCTGTGTATTGGATTAGGTCCTATTAGTTATTGTATGTCTGTGTATTGGGTTAGGTCCTATTAGTTATTGTATAGCTGTGTATTGGATTAGGTCCTATTAGTTATTGGATGGCTGTGTATTGGATTAGGTCCTATTAGTTATTGTATAGCTGTGTATTGGATTAGGTCATATTAGTTATTGTATGTCTGTGTATTGGTTTAGGTCCTATTAGTTATTGTATGTCTGTGTATTGGATTAGGTCCTATTAGTTATTGGATGGCTGTGTATTGGATTAGGTCCTATTAGTTATTGTATGTCTGTGTATTGGATTAGGTCCTATTAGTTATTGGATGGCTGTGTATTAGATTAGGTCCTATTAGTTATTGGATGGCTGTGTATTGGATTAGGTCATATTAGTTATTGTATGTCTGTGTATTGGATTATGTCCTATTAGTTATTGTAAGTCTGTGTATTGGATTAGGTCCTATTAGTTATTGTATGTCTGTGTATTGGTTTAGGTCCTATTAGTTATTGTATGTCTGTGTATTGGATTAGGTCCTATTAGTTATTGGATGGCTGTGTATTGGATTAGGTCCTATTAGTTATTGGATGGCTGTGTATTAGATTAGGTCCTATTAGTTATTGGATGGCTGTGTATTGGATTAGGTCATATTAGTTATTGTATGTCTGTGTATTGGTTTAGGTCCTATTAGTTATTGTATGTCTGTGTATTGGATTAGGTCCTATTAGTTATTGGATGGCTGTGTATTGGATTAGGTCCTATTAGTTATTGTATGTCTGTGTATTGGATTAGGTCCTATTAGTTATTGGATGGCTGTGTATTAGATTAGGTCCTATTAGTTATTGGATGGCTGTGTATTGGATTAGGTCATATTAGTTATTGGATGGCTGTGTATTGGATTAGGTCCTATTGGTTATTGTATAGCTGTGTATTGGATTAGGTCCTATTAGTTATTGTATATCTGTGTATTGGATTAGGTCCTATTAGTTATTGTATGTCTGTGTATTGGATTAGGTCCTATTGGTTATTGTATAGCTGTGTATTGGATTAGGTCATATTAGTTATTGTATATCTGTGTATTGGATTATGTCCTATTAGTTATTGTATATCTGTGTATTGGATTAGGTCCTATTAGTTATTGTATATCTGTGTATTAGATTAGGTCCTATTAGTTATTGTATATCTGTGTATTGGATTAGGTCCTATTAGTTATTGTATGTCTGTGTATTGGATTATGTCCTATTAATTATTGTATAGCTGTGTATTGGATTATGTCCTATTAGTTATTGTATATCTGTGTATTGGATTAGGTCCTATTAGTTATTGTATGTCTGTGTATTGGATTAGGTCCTATTAGTTATTGTATGTATGTGTATTGGATTAGGTCCTATTAGTTATTGTATTTCTGTGTATTGGATTAGGTCCTATTAGGTATTGTATGTATGTGTATTGAATTAGGTCATATTAGATATTGTATGTCTGTGTATTGGATTAGGTCCTATTAGTTAGTGTATGTCTGTGTATTGGATTAGGTCCTATTAGTGATTGTATGTCTGTGTATTGGATTAGGTTCTATTAGATATTGTACGTCTGTGTATTGGATTAGGTCCTATTAGTGATTGTATGTCTGTGTATTGGATTAGGTCCTATTAGTGATTGTATGTCTGTGTATTGGATTAGGTCCTATTAGATATTGTATGTCTGTGTATTGGATTAGGTCTTATTAGTGATTGTATGTCTGTGTATTGGATTAGGTCTTATTAGATATTGTACGTCTGTGTATTGGATTAGGTCCTATTAGTGATTGTAGGTACTATTAGTTATTGTATGTCTGTGTATTGGATTAGGTCCTATTAGTGATTGTATGTCTGTGTATTGGATTAGGTCATATTAGTTATTGTATGTCTATGTATTGGATTATGTCCTGTTAGTTATTGTATGTCTGTGTATTGGATTATGTCCTGTTAGTTATTGTATGTCTGTGTATTGGATTATGTCCTGTTAGTTATTGTATGTCTGTGTATTGGATTATGTCCTGTTAGTTATTGTATGTCTGTGTATTCGGTTATGTCATATTAGTTATTGTATGTCTGTGTATTAGGTTATGTCATATTAGTTATTGTATGTCTGTGTATTCGGTTATTTCATTTTAGTTATATATCTGTATTGGATTTGGTCAATCATATTTCATTGCACATGTATATATAAATGCAATGAAACATGATTCAATACAATAATACATATAACTGCTTTATAGCGTACACAAATGGGTTGGACCACAAGTTATATATATATTGCATCTGGCCCTACCAATATCAATTTGAAATACACAACCCTTTAAAATATTTTCAGCACTAAGGGGGATATTTTGTGGGGACAGGGGGTGTAACACGTTTGTAGCTATTAGTGGATGTGGATGTTTCAGCCATCCAGTTTGCACATTAATTACTTCCATTATAGAAGTTACTTGTTCATTTTGCAGGTTCATACAAGATACCAAGGAAATACCTAAAGGGCTTAGAGAAAGCCCCGAGGTCCAAGCGCAGATGATGCTGGTTGTCTCAAATAGTTGTGGTCAACTGTAATGGTGATAACAAAACAATTTGTACATGTACAACTACATGTACTACAACTACATGTACTACAACTACATGTACTACAACTACATGTACTACAACTACATGTACTACAACTACATGTACTACAACAACATGTACTACTACATTTACTACAACTACATGTACTACAACTACATGTACTACAACTACCTGTACTACAACTACATGTACTACAACTACATGTACTACATGTACTACAACTACATGTACTACAACTACATGTACTACAACTACATGTACTACAACTACATGAACTACAACTACATGTACTACAACCACATGTACTACAACTACATGTACTACAACTACATGTACTACAACTACATGTACTACAACTACATGTACTACAACTACATGTACTACTACATGTACTACAACTACATGCACTACAACTACATGTACTACAACTGCATGTACTACTACATGTACTACAACTACATGTACTACAACTACATGTACTACAACTACATGTACTACAACTACATGTACTACAACTGCATGTACTACTACATGTACTACAACTACATGTACTACAACTACATGTACTACAACTACATGTACTACAACTACATGTACTACTACATGTACTACAACTACATGTACTACAACTACATGTACTACAACTACATGTACTACAACTACATGCACTACAACTACATGTACTACAACTGCATGTACTACTACATGTACTACAACTACATGTACTACAACTACATGTACTACAACTACATGTACTACAACTACATGTACTACAACTGCATGTACTACTACATGTACTACAACTACATGTACTACAACTACATGTACTACAACTACATGTACTACAACTACATGTACTACTACATGTACTACAACTACATGTACTACAACTACATGTACTACAACTACATGTACTACAACTACATGCACTACAACTACATGTACTACAACTGCATGTACTACTACATGTACTACAACTACATGTACTACAACTACATGTACTACAACTACATGTACTACAACTACATGTACTACAACTACATGTACTACTACATGTACTACAACTACATGTACTACAACTACATGTACTACAACTACATGTACTACAACTACATGTACTACTACATGTACTACAACTACATGTACTACAACTACATGTACTACAACTACATGTACTACAACTACATGTACTACAACTACATGTACTACAACTACATGTTCTACAACTACATGTACTACAACTACATGTACTACAACTACATGTACTACAACTACATGTTCTACAACTACATGTACTACAACTACATGTTCTACAACTACATGTACTACAACTACATGTACTACAACTACATGAACTACAACTACATGTACTACAACTACATGTACTACTACATGTACTACAACTACATGAACTACAACTACATGTACTACAACTACATGTACTACAACATGTACTACAACAACATGTACTACAACTACATGTACTACAACCACATGTACTACAACTGCATGTACTACAACTGCATGTACTACTACATGTACTACAACAACATGTACTACAACTACATGTACTACTACATGTTCTACAACTACATGTACTACAACTACATGTA
This sequence comes from Archivesica marissinica, assembly GCA_014843695.1. Taxonomy (NCBI): domain Eukaryota; kingdom Metazoa; phylum Mollusca; class Bivalvia; order Venerida; family Vesicomyidae; genus Archivesica; species Archivesica marissinica. Next base: position 87,763,723 of record CM026397.1, on the reverse strand, counting down.
CTACAACTGCATGTACTACTACATGTACTACAACAACATGTACTACAACTACATGTACTACAACTACATGTACTACTACATGTACTACAACTACATGTACTACAACTGCATGTACTACTACATGTACTACAACTACATGTACTACAACTACATGTACTACAACTACATGTACTACAACTACATGTACTACAACTGCATGTACTACTACATGTACTACAACTACATGTACTACAACTGCATGTACTACTACATGTACTACAACTACATGTACTACAACTACATGAACTACAACTGCATGTACTACAACTGCATGTACTACTACATGTACTACAACTACATGTACTACAACTACATGAACTACTACATGTACTACAACTACATGTACTACAACTACATGAACTACAACTACATGTACTACAACTACATGTACTACAACTACATGTACTACAACTACATGTACTACAACTACATGAACTACAACTACATGTACTACAACTACATGTACTACAACTACATGTACTACAACTACATGTACTACAACTGCATGTACTACTACATGTACTACAACAACATGTACTACAACTACATATGCTACAACTACATGCACTACAACTACATGTACTACAACTACATGTACTACAACTACATGTACTACAACTACATGTACTACAACTACATGTACTACAACTACATGTACTACAACATGTACTACAACAACATGTACTACAACTACATGTACTACAACTACATGTACTACAACTACATGTACTACAACTACATGTACTACAACTACATGTACTACAACAACATGTACTACAACTACATGTACTACAACTACATGTACTACAACTGCATGTACTACAACCACATGTACTACTACTACATGTACTACAACTACATGTACTACAACTACATGTACTACAACTACATGTACTACAACTACATGTACTACAACTACATGTACTACAACTACATGTACTACAACCACATGTACTACAACTACATGTACTACAACTACATGTACTACAACTACATGTACTACAACTACATGTACTACAACTACATGTACTACAACTACATGTACTACTACATGTACTACAACTACATGTACTACAACTACAATTACATGTACTACAACTACATGTACTACAACTACATGTACTACTACATGTACTACAACTACATGTACTACAACTACATGTACTACAACTACATGTACTACAACTACATGTACTACAACTACATGTACTACAACTACATGTACTACTACATGTATTACAACCACATGTACTACAACTACATGTACTACAACTACATGTACTACAACTACATGTACTACAACTACATGTACTACAACTACATGTACTACAACTACATGTACTACAACTACATATGCTACAACTACATGTACTACAACTACATGTACTACAACTACATGTACTACTACATGTACTACAACAACATGTACTACAACTACATGTACTACAACTACATGTACTACAACTACATGTACTACAACTACATGTACTACAACTACATGTACTACAACTACATGCACTACAACTACATGTACTACAACTACATGTACTACAACATGTACTACAACTACATGTACTACAACTACATGTACTACAACTACATATGCTACAACAACATGTACTACAACTACATGTACTACAACTACATGTACTACAACATGTACTACAACAACATGTACTACAACTACATATGCTACAACTACATGCACTACAACTACATGTACTACAACTACATGTACTACAACTACATGTACTACAACAACATGTACTACAACTACATGTACTACAACAACATGTACTACAACTACATGTACTACAACTACATGTACTACAACTACATGTACTACAACTACATGTACTACTACATGTACTACAACAACATGTACTACAACTACATGTACTACAACAACATGTACTACAACTACATGTACTACAACAACATGTACTACAACTACATGTACTACAACAACATGTACTACAACTACATGTACTACAACTACATGTACTACAACTACATGTACTACAACTACATGTACTACAACTACATGTACTACAACTACATGTACTACTACATGTACTACAACCACATGTACTACAACTACATGTACTACAACTACATGTACTACAACCACATGTACTACAACCACATGTACTACAACTACATGTACTACAACTACATGTACTACAACTACATGTACTACAACTACATGTACTACAACCACATGTACTACAACTACATGTACTACAACTACATGTACTACAACTACATGTACTACAACAACATGTACTACAACTACATGTACTACAACTACATGTACTACAACTACATGTACTACAACTACATGTACTACAACTACATGTACTACAACCACATGTACTACAACTACATGTACTACAACTACATGTACTACAACTACATGTATAACAACTACATGTACTACAACCACATGTACTACAACTACATGTACTACACCTACATGTACTACAACTACATGTACTACAACTACATGTACTACAACCACATGTACTACAACTACATGTACTACAACTACATGTACTACAACTACATGTACTACAACTACATGCACTACAACTACATGTACTACAACTACATATGCTACAACTACATGTACTACAACTACATGTACTACTACATGTACTACAACAACATGTACTACAATATGTACTACAACAACATGTACTACAACATGTACTACAACTACATGTACTACAACCACATGTACTACAACATGTACTACAACTACATGTACTACAACCACATGTACTACAACTACATGTACTACAACTACATGTACTACAACATGTACTACAACTACATGTACTACAACATGTACTACAACTACATGTACTACAACTACATGTACTACAACATGTACTACAACAACATGTACTACAACATGTACTACAGCATGTACTACAACTACATGTACTACAACATGTACTACAACTACATGTACTACAACTACATGTACTACAACATGTACTACAACTACATGTACTACAACATGTACTACAACTACATGTACTACAACTACATGTACTACAACTACATGTACTACAACCACATGTACTACAACTACATGTACTACAACTACATGTACTACAACTACATGTACTACAACTACATGTACTACAACCACATGTACTACAACTACATGTACTACAACTACATGTACTACAACCACATGTACTACAACTACATGTACTACAACCACATGTACTACAACTACATGTACTACTACATGTACTACAACTACATGTACTACAACAACATGTACTACAACTACATGTACTACAACCACATGTACTACAACTACATGTACTACAACTACATGTACTACAACCACATGTACTACAACTACATGTACTACAACTACATGTACTACAACCACATGTACTACAACTACATGTACTACAACTACATGTACTACAACTACATGTACTACAACTACATGTACTACAACTACATGTACTACAACTACATGTACAACAACTACATGTACTACAACATGTACTACAACTACATGTACTACAACTACATGTACTACAACTACATGCATTACTCTCCTTACATAAGTCTCTAAGGCACTCTATACCTTTATTGAGAATATCCCCGACGCTGTCATTTTTATTCTTCCCGTAGGACGAGGCGTAGCAATACAATACTCTCAGATGACGGTGCATGTTCCGACTGTGGTCCGAAAACTTGGGACTAAAGGTTCAATCATTAAGTATGGTATATCCATAATAATTAGTGTGCAACATTTGGATAGAGCAAAGCATGATACTGAATAATTGCAGTTCCAACAATGCTTAGTCTGGGAATAGATGTCAATATCATTTGCTTTCTACGCCATACATATCTACAACAGCCTTCCCATTGAATGATAAGCCACATTCAATTTCTGATAATAGTTGAGAGTAATTATGTACAAAGGGATAACAGCGCCTCATTTCGTACTGATTGCATGTAGCACAATCGGTCAATCGAAGCAAACTTCCTTTTATATGTCACATTACATTACGAAAGTGTGACAATATCTTCCAGATTACATTTAATTTGGTACACAACGGGGAAAAGAAGACACCTATGCATATCAGTAATGCGCAAACTTTCGTTTGGCATGATCTGACTTCATCTTTCTGTGAGTTAATAGTGTGTCAAAAACACATTCCATGAATCAGGACGATTCTGCTCATATTGTTGTAAGCTCAGCGCTACATCACTTGCATCACAGTAGCTGTTATCAAGAGAAAAGTCAAAACTTTCACACTCAATTCTGAGTTTCTCGGCACATAGTTTGACTGGACCATTAGAACGAAGAGTTTCAACAACTTCAGCACATTGACCGTTTGTACGGAAAACCATCTGAGATTGTTTTCTGTCTCTAGGATAAGTGTCATACAAGTCAAAAAGAGACATGGAAGAAAATAAGTATTATAAGGCGGCCATATTGGAATCTAAGATGGCGGCCACCAGTCTTTGTTGAAAATGCCATTATTGGATTCCTTGCCCATGAAAACATGGGTATAGCCATCAGTTTGATGACTATCTGCAATAGAAACAGATATGTAAGAAAATAGGTATTATAAGGCGGCCATATTGGAATCCAAGATGGCGGCCATCTGATATTGTTGAAACTGACATTATTGGAACCTTTGACCATGAAAATGTTGGTATAGCCACATTTTCATGAGCCTATCCCTACCAGGAGCTAAGATATTGGATGAAATAGGTTGTACATGTCGGCCATTTTCAATCCAAGATGGCGACTTCCTGCACCTGCTCCAGAGCATGTGACCAAACTTGTTTTCATCCCCAGACCAGAAGGAACAAAGATCCAAAGTCAAACTGAGCGCACATAAAGTGCATACTCAACTACAGCTAGCTCGTAGAGTGTACATGAATTTTCAAGACCGGCCGATAATAGGTACTTTATTCGACGATATGTTGAAATCACAAGCGAATGAATGTGTATTTTATTTTGAACATTTGTTATGCAATCTCAGTTTAGACAGTTGCATTAAATGCAGAAATGATCATTTTACTTAGTAATATTATTCCACTTGCCGTAAAAGAAGACATTCATCGAAAAGCCTTAGACGGCCGATTACCAGGTACGCCAATGGTATATACATTTTAGTAGGTAGTTCTGCTGATTAGATATGTCTGAACATGTTAACTCATAAAATTTAAGGTAATGCATATGTATACGAATGGTAACTTTAAGCGATAGTCCTAGTTTTGAGTTAGGTTTAAACTTTATTTATTATACAACTATTGCGAAATAAGCTTTAAAAACTTATATTGATCACTCCCTTTTGGTGCGGATGAAAGCGTGGTAATTTCATGTGAGAGGAAACCGGAATTGCTGGTAAAAAACCCACCTGTCCGATCTGGCGACCACCGTACCATCTCACATGCTTCACGGTTCGAGGATCAAACTCGGGTTACATAGGTGAGAAGTCAGCGAGATTTCAATTACGGGACTAATGGTACAATAGTATCTATTTATACAAACACATCTTTACCGTCATATCCAGTGCTTCAAGTTTGAATACTTGACCATTTCTGAGAATAAGTGCCGATCCGGCTTATTTTGTCGTTGTATGGTTCTTGTTGTAGTATGTATGTAGTTGGGGAACTCGCTTGTTGTGAGGTACGGGGCCGGTCGGGCTATAATTAAAAGATCCAATTCACAATTTAAATTTTACGAAAAGTTTAATTCTTATTTATTTAACCTGGTTCAGATTCTGGATTAGCGTAATGCATAACGACAGCCTAAACACACAATCATTGAAACACGTATATATATGATGAGTCATAGCAATTCGGATATATCATGGATATGTATCACACCCGTATATATAACATTATATATATTACGGAACGCATCGCTGGTAGATAAAACCTGCTTACAAAGAACGTACGATCTGTCTGCATTAATTCCATATCATACTATCGCATGCGGGAATTATCGAGTCGTACACTTTCTTTAACATGATATTGAATTATTCCAATGTTAATCATTCTCATAGTACATATAATGTTGGTCACATTGAGGCATTAAATGTGACGGAACAGTTAGCAACAAATAGCCTTAGTAGACAATGCATTTCTATGTAGGCCTATATAACGACTACGTAAAATAATATGAATATGTACAATAATATGCAATGAAATAGTTCAATAGATTATCTCGCATGTTCAAGATAACACGTGTACAAATATGTAATCATATAATTCAATTCATGAATTTGTACAACGATACTGCAGCGCTTATATTTGTAATAATAAACGTACGTATATTTAACACGTATATATCCAGCAATTTGTGCCTGCTTAGAATACAGATAAATACAATGTACAATGGATTAACGATGATACGATCACATTGTCTTAAAGTCACCATTTTCATTAGTCCGATTTTGTTTCACTGTGTTACGCTAATTGCGGATATATGATGCATGCAGTAGCGTAATAGTACCTTGATAAAGTAGCTGCTGGAAAGTCAATGCTATTCTAGACGTGATAACGAGCGTTCTGATTGGATTATTAGAATGGAACAAGATGTTTTTTTTATATATGAGGAACAATCATAATCCAATCAGAACGCTCGTTTCAACGCGAATTGCGCCGCTTTAGAATTTTTCAAAACAAATTGAAAATGCTACGAAATCTCTTTGACGTACATTTTTGCCGAATAAACATACAGGTTAGTGGAAACACATTTTATTGATAATGTTATTCACAGTTAAAACTCTCCCGTCGAAGATTTTTTTTTGTTGCTGACAGAACCCGTGTCCTAGTATGGAAATGTGACCTGCTATGGCCAATGTATGTGGCAATTGTTTGCAAAGTATACATGCATGCAGCTTAAAGTTGTGTTTTATTTGAAGAACAATATAAAGACTCGGGATAGGCGTTATATTTGGACAGCTTTGTACAAAATTGTTTCAGATAGGGCCATTTTACTGATCGATGCGAAATCTGACATCCCACAGAGTAGAATCCCTGTACTTAAATATATATACTAGTACCCCCAAACGTGCCGAATCCCTGTGGGTACCAGGGGTGGATCCATCGATCTTTCTTAAGCCACCTCTCCTGTTGGCTCACAACAGAAGTCGCCTTCAACCCCTTGTGCCCTGTCTCACGAAACTTGAGGCAAGAGCGAGGTACGGCAAGTTCAATTCAGTAGGCTATCAGATATTGAAGGATGAAATCTATTATGCGCGCTACCTTCAATACACGGTTTGGCTTATTATATAGTGCGCACCGTTTTGACCTACTTTCGCCAAAACGAGACTAACAGGTAAACAAACGTAAATATGCATTACTCGTATAGGAATGACACACCCAAGTGTCGCATAATCTTGAAATTTACCAGTAGTTAGACGCAATATCTGTTCCTACGAATGTATATGGGTTATATGGTTCAGAGAATTACTTAGTGTGGCGTCCATTGTCCAGTGGTAGATTGTCTTATTTGGATTCAAAGGGTCCCTGGTTTGATACTAGTATGCTAAGCCTGTCCAAAAAAACATGTCGAGGTCCCCACAAGGTGAATAAAACATCTTAAATTCTTTATCATATGAATAAAACATACAGTCCACCAGTTGCAGCATGACAAATGTACAATTCATATTTGTACAGAAGAACGAATGTCAAGTTAAAGCTGTATTGGTCAGCAGCACATCATTAAAACCCATAACTGGCACAATGAAGATACATGCCGTAGCTGGACAAGGCAACAGTATGTGTACGCAATACCAGTTGCTATTGTGGCATGTGCTTATCTCTCGATTCTGTATGTAAGACATGGAGACTCGAAAGTCTTACAAACGACAAGGCACCTGCAAGACGTACACTATCGGATGAACAACATCAGCTTGACAGTTCATCTAACACTCAACATATTCCAGAGTTGTCAACTGTCAAGAGAGATCTCATATATCATAGACGAATATGTTGCTGCACACTATTGCAACCAATGGTACATTGGAAAAATACAGGACGTAGATGACGATGACAAGGAGATTGAAGTATCATTCATGCAGAGTAAGAAACGACTGTTTCAATGGCCCACTCCCCCATATATTATCTGGGTTAAATACAATGATGGGATCAGTAAAATCGCGGCACCATCGGCCTCTGGTAAAAGTAGGCGTATGTTTAGTATGAAGGCAGAGGACCGTGAAAGGGTTAAACCGTTATTTACAGTTTGAAAGGAAGGGATTATAAGATGGTTGACATGTTCGTTACTGTGAAGCCTATAATGGATCCAAAGCATTAACTAAACTTAGGAATGTTCCTGAATACATTGCCAAGTAGCGTGTTATTTAAATAGGCATACACTTTATAATCTCCACATACTGATTGGTTGATTTAAACTGACCATATATACTGAGTCAAAAAAGAAACGATACCTGGTGTTTATGTGTCTATAATTTCAACATTTATTAAGAAAAATCTTTGAAAATTCATAAGATGATAGTCCAACATGTTTGAAAGAGGAGCACATAAAGCATAATGAGCCTCCGAAACTGTCTGCTGCGTGATGACGTAATTCGTCGGACAGGGGTCTAATGGAGTTTTCACACAGACGTCAATACCGAGTATGGGCACCATTTGCGTCTCTCACTGCAATGCACCGCCGTCGCATCGAACGGAAGAGTGTCTGAATCTCTTGCTGGTCAATATTTGTCCACTCCTGACGCAAAACATCCCTCAGTTGGTTTAACGTTACCGGCTGACGTCGTCTGACGCGGCGGTCTAACGTATCCCACAAATGTTCTATGCGGTGACAAAGCAGGCCACGGCAGGGTTTCAATATTGTTCTGCTCCAATAATGTGGTGGAAATCCGAGCAGTATGACACCTGGCGTTGTCCTGTTGGAACAGTGTGACGTTTCTGTTGGCGTTAAAGAACGGCACAACAACTGGCGCAAGGATCTCATCACAGTACCGCTGAGCGTTTAGGTTCCCGTCCACCACTAACAGTTCAGTGCGACTGCCGAAGGTGATACCGCCCCACGCCATAACGCTTCCGCCCCCGAACAGATCGACCTGACGTACACATGCGTCGGCGTAACGTTCACCGCGTCTGCGATATACCCGCTCTCTGCCATCCGCTCGACGCAAACAGAACCGCGATTCATCGCTAAACATCACCGAATTCCACTGTAACCGAGTCCAGCGAGCACGTTCCGTCGTCCATTCCCGCCGTACGTCACGGTGACGTCGTGTCAGGATGGGTCCAACGTATGGCCGATAGGCACGAATGCCACGTTCACCGAGCCGGTTCCTGACTGTTTGTGCACTGATGCGATTGTTGGTCATCCCAGGAGTAACGGCAGCTGTGTGCGTAGCAGGTAGGAACCGGTCACGTAAATGTGACGTCCGAATGTGACGGTCCTGTTCACGCGTCGTCACACGTGGTCGACCAGATCTTGGACGGTCGTCCACCGATCCATGTGTTCGATAACGTCGAAGTAGACGTGTTATCGTGATCCGCGTAACCCCGAGTCGATTTGCGACGTCACGCTGACGTAAACCGCCGTCAATCATGCCAATGGCACGCATTCTCTGATTGCGGTTTAGCCTAGGCATTTTGTTAGAGGTAACAATGGGTATGTAAGGTGTTTTTCCTCGATGATAATGCAATACCAGTACAATAAACCGGTTTTCCGATTTGTACATGTGTAGGAAGTTGTCTTTGTTGAGGAGCACGTGCAAATCGGAAATTCGGCGTTCCAGGATTATCGGGTGTTTATTTACCTGTGTTTATGGTTGGCTGACGTTGCAATAAGATACCCGGTACTGATACGTAATAATATATTAAACCTTTCTATGGTTTTATCCGTTTTACGTCATTTTTAGTTTGGTATCGTTTCTTTTTTGACTCGGTATATCATGTAATAGTTACCTGAGAAATGTAACATACATTTCAAATTAGTGCTACAGCTTTTAAATACTGCGAGTGTACAGTTTGTTTGCTGCTGTTGTATCTAAACTGATTTTTTAAACTGTTGATATTTAAATTTCTTGTTTTCTTTATTAATATGTTTCATATGGCTTTCTCATTCATAACTCGTAAGAGAGTAAGAAAGCAGTGTACTCGTTTCGACGAAAGTCATTTTTGCAGTGTTCGTCGTTTATTGTGCTCAGGTTGTATTATCATATGCAATTGTTTGTAAAGACATATGTACTGTTTTATTACAGTTTATTAATGTAAAATGAATTAATTAGTGAAATACACACGTAGTTAATTTCCTATTGAATTTGCTGAAATGTTCGTTACATTTTACCCTATTCGTTGCACAGGGATTCGGCACGTTTGGTGGTACTAGTATATATATTTAAGTACAGGGATTCTACTCTGTGGGATGTCAGATTTCGCATCGATCAGTAAAATGGCCCTATCTGAGACAATTTTGTACAAAGCTGTCCAAATATAACGCCTATCCCGAGTCTTTATATTGTTCTTCAAATAAAACACAACTTTAAGCTGCATGCATGTATACTTTGCAAACAATTGCCACAAACATTGGCCATAGCAGGTCACATTTCCGTACTAGGACACGGGTTCTGTCAGCAACAAAAAAAAATCTTCGACGGGAGAGTTTTAACTGTGAATAACATTATCAATAAAATGTGTTTCCACTAACGTGTAGGTTTATTCGGCAAAAATGTACGTCAAAAAGAGATTTCGTAGCATTTTCAATTTGTTTTGAAAAATTCTAAAGCGGCGCAATTCGCGTTGAAACGACCGTTGAAACGAGCGTTCTGATTGGATTATTAGAATGTAACAAGATGTTTTTTTATATATGAAGAATAATCATAATCCAATCAGAAACGATAACGTTTCCGTTAAACGGTCGTTTCAATATTTTTTTTTGTTGCTGACAGAATTCGTGTCCTAGTACGGAAATGTGACCTGCTATGGCCAATGTTTGTGGCAATTGTTTGCAAAGTATACATGCATGCAGCTTAAAGTTGTGTTTTATTTGAAGAACAATATAAAGACTCGGGATAGGCGTTATATTTGGACAGCTTTGTACAAAATTGTCTCAGATAGGGCCATTTTACTGATCGATGCGAAATCTGACATCCCACAGAGTAGAATCCCTGTACTTAAATATATATATACTAGTCCCACCAAACGTGCCGAATCCCTGTGATTCGTTGTGGTGCTATTCCATAAAATGTACGCCAAAGTCAAATGGTAGTTTTTCTCTGAGTGTACATATCATATATTTCCAGTATAATTGTTTCAGTACTCTTAGTGATAGTTTAACACGTGTTTTAGCTAATCCTATCAAACACCCAATTGCAAAGCAAGAGTGTATGCACAATGTCAACATACTCGTTAGAGAATGTTTTTGTTATTGTTGTTGTTGTTAAATACTTGTTCTTCGAGTTAGAGTTATTAATAAAGAAATTAAAGATCATTAATTTTTCATTTTTTGTACCACCTCAGTGCACATGCTGAGAAAGGGTGTACAGGCAATATGTTTTTAAATAGCCGATGGCCATGTCAGAACAAACATTGGCTAGTATTGAATCGCTCGCTCTGTAGCCACATTTACCACTTTCTGACCACCAATAATGATTGCAATGCTGACATAGGCCACAGCTTCAATCCATCAATGATTAAGTTTTCTTGATCAGACATAGGGTCCGATTATGTCAGAGGAAGAGGACCCCCCACTACAGTTTTCTTTACCAAACGTTTCATCATTGTGCTACTGTACTATCCTGTAGAAATAAGTAATTGAATGCATTAGTAACATTTAGGTCACACGCACCATATTAACCCACGACTTTGGAATGGCCTCCCCTCAACGAAGGATCATTGCCGGCCCAGTGTAAGTCAGCAAATGTTACTCCCATTTACAAAAGAGATTAGAAGAGTGGGACATGGAATTTAACCCCTCCAAATGTCAAGTTATCCACGTCACCAGAAGGAAACATCCTATTCCCAGTCAATATGAACTCCATGGAGTCCTACTTGAGTCGGTCTCCTCAGCCAAATACGTTGGCGTGGATATCTCAAATAACCTGTCGTGGGACACTCATATAAAAAGTTCAGCTAAGAAAGCAAACCAAACATTAGGATTCCTACGTAGAAACCGTCAGGTCAAATCTGAACCCCTTAAGTCCATGGCTTACCAGACACTAGTGAGACCCCAGCTTGAATATGGCTCCGAGATCTGGTCACCCCATACCCAAACATTGATAGACCACATAAAGGTGTCCAGCGAAGAGCAGCCCGTTGGATAAAGGCTGACTTCTATCGTACCTCTAGTGTTACAGACATGCTACATTCCCTAAATCTACACAGACTAGATCAATGGCGTATTGACAATAGGTTATCCCTTATGTATAAAATTCATAATGATCTTGTTGCTATTCCCATTGAAAATTACCTAGTTCCCCTCTCCCGTCTTGCTCGCCATTGCCATTCCTTAAGCTATAGGTTAATTACAGCAATTACAGACTACTACAAGTTTTCTTTTTTTCCAAGAACAATCTACCATTGGAACCATCTTCCTCCTGACATTGTCCATCTCCCTACCATAGGGCAATTCAATACGGCAGTTTGCCATATTGATCATGCCAGTCCCTAGTTGTTCTGCGCAGCTGCTTTTAAACTTTTACCACAACTTATTTTCATTACTTTCTTAAATTATGCTTTTAACTATTCATACTTTTAACTTCTTTGTGGTTTTTGACGCGCAACATCGTCATTAAAGGAAGATAGATAGATAGATAGATATATACTATGTACAGTCCAGCCCCAGCCTTTACCATGTTTGCTGAGCGGCTGGCAACAGTACCACTCAGGACTGTTTTTGACATTAGTATGTGGTTATTTTCAACATTCTGTGTCTCAAATGAGATGTTTATCAACGGTCCCCGACAAGCGCAACCCTGTCATACTCATATATGTGTGCTGGGAGTACCCAGTATATGTGGATGAATAAGTTACTACCCGAAATCATCGTTAGACGAAAGGGGGTTTTAGACGAAAGTAGTACTTGAATTCGTATTTACTCTCTAATATTCACTTCTGTTATCAGTAGTTATATACATACGGGTATAATACAAAACAACCTACCAAAGTAAACAGGGTATGTCGAAGGTATTGTATGACCAGATTGAACTGATGTATTTGCATATGCCGTTAGTGTTTTCGTATTCTTTCCGTCGATTTCCGAATCAAACCGATCTCATTGAATGTGAATATAGCACTTTAGAAACACAGGCCTTACCGTCTCGACTAGTAGTGTAGTGGATACGTCCGTGATCTTGGAAGTTACAGGTTACGTGTTCGAGCCCGGTGAATGCCATTTTAATTTTTTTTATTTTTCTTCAATAAAATATGTAATTAAATATGCGCACACAAATCACGTGGAACACGATGTGTAGTTTCAGTAACATTCTTTCTAAATTACATGTACATTGAACATAGTCAGTACACCTTTAAGATGCCGAGTAGAAGGTGATCATCAAATTGACTGGTGATGATGATAGTGAGGACACCAGCTGCACAGACACGGCCAGCGAGTTTGGTACTGACAGCTCAACCGACACGGCTAGTGAAGTGGAATGAAGTCCATGTTTACGATGTTATGTTTGCAATGTTGAAATGTTGAATTTTGTCAGTAGAAATGAAATAAAAAAGTAAAAAATATACATAAAAAAGAATGAATAAAAATATGAAAATATAAAGCAATTAAATTAAAAGAAATACAGAGAAGGACAAAAGAAATAAAAACAAAACAAATGTGAACAATTATGAAATACGAATAAACATTATTATGCTGTATGCTAGATTCGAACCAGCGATGCCAGATTTACAAGTTCATATCACTTTCCACTATACCATGGGCCATTTGATAATCTGGTATCGATATTTGATTATTTATAAGATTATTTTGTTGAAAAAATATACGGAAACGCTCGAAGTAACTTGCCGAAGATTAATTGTTATCAGTTCAATCTGGTCATACAATAGTATATTGCCAGAATACGCTAAACCGGTGATTTTATAACGAACGGTTTTAATGTTTGTTTACCTGATTATAAGAATCTGGGTCAAGACAGTGTCCAAACCGTGTTTCCGTGTATATCAATAGTCTACATTACTGCTACCATTAAACAGGCAAGACAGGCATCATACACAGACCTCCGGAAGCCATAGCACTAACAGACACAACTCAATGATACTTTTATTTAAGTTTATTTAACGTCGCTAGCGGTTTCCCATTTGAGCGACGGGTAGTTTACCTAACAATACCTTTCCTGGGCAGGCTCCAGCGGTTAACCAGTACTTGGTGCATCAACCTCCGTAAGAAACTGCCAACTTTTTCATATAAATGAGTCACTGTCTGAGCGGGGCTCGAACCCGTGACCATCAAAGATGATAGGTTTACAGTGGTATACAAGTCAGCGACCTTAACCACTCGACCACGGAGGCGAATGATACTTTTTTATTTAACGTCGCGACCGGTTTCCCATTTGAGCGACGGGTAGTTTACCCAACAACACCTTTCCTGGGCAGACTCCAGCGGTTAACCAGTACTTGGTGCACCAACCTCCGTAAGAAACTGCCTTCTTTTTCATATAAATGAGACACGGCCTGAGCGGGGCTCGAACCCGTGACCATCAGAGATGATAGGTTACAGTGGTACACAAGTCAGCGACCTCGACCACGGAGGCGGACTACGCGAATGATACTTCAATTTAGACGGGCTTATATACTAATATTTTCTCATTATGTAACAGACTGTACTTTTGGACATGTCTGTATATGAGTTACTTCCCTTGATTGATAACATTCTATTTTTAAGTTCCCTCCAAAAGTGTCACATGACTCAGTTCAATCAATCAGAACTCAGTTGCTTGTTTGGTGTCTTGAGCAGCAGTCATGTTTTTTTACCAAATTTTAATAGTATAAAATAAACGGATATCTTGGATGGTTAGTACCTATTTATCTATTGAGGTTGATAAACAATAAGTTGTATGTTTCAGTTAGCTGGTTGCTGATTTATTTATTTAAGTAACTTTTGTTTGAATATGGTTTAAATCTGGCGGTGTTATGCACAGAGTTTTGACTCTAATAAAACTACACACTATATATTCTCTAAACTTTACACACTGTTTAATATGCATTGTTACTAACTTCCAGCACTAGCTTATCACTGTGTATGTGGAGACTGTATGGTGCAGTGGAGGTACACTCAATCCCTTAGACTGAGTGACTCAGCGAGTCGGTTTGGAATATGACTGGTGAACAATAAACATAGATTTGAACCCTCGAACAATCGTTGGTGTTATTTCGTAGCATTGAGGCGAAAGACACCACGGTAACAATTATAACAATTTAACGGGTTAAAAATGTAATTCCCATTTAAGCCATTATTTAATCATAGGTAATAACATTTTTAATATCCGCCAGCTCTAAGTTTGAAACATATGAGGCGGATCGTTAACTAAAACAAACTTATTGAAAAGCATTATACATTTTTGATGTTGTTTCTGATTACTGTTAATGCTTCCGCTTTCCCTTGTTCTAACATAAAATTGTTCCTGGCTAATCCCCTGTGGTTACTTACTCCGAATTACATCGTTTAGGTTATTATACTTACTCAGCTCATCAAATACCGTCTTAAACTCACGCTCACTTATCTTTCCATCTTGCAGCGCTACTAAAATCAACTCTGATATACTGTTTAACTTTGTTTCTGCTACTGTTCTTATCAGGTCATGCTTTTGTATTTTTGCGTACAATTTACGTTTTACAAGCTTCATACAAACGCTAGCTGTTCCGAGCACAACAGCAGTTATTTCCAATGGAAGTAAAATGGGCAGTACCAATCCCACCCCACCCAATACAATGCTTGACGCCATAAGAGCAGTATCTACCCCATCAATAATATTCACCCAACGCTTATATCGTTTGTATAGTGCCTTTCTGGTGTCGCGTTCACTGATTAACTTTTGCTCAATCTCTGAAATCTTAGTCAATCTATAGTTGTCTCCCATACTATCCACATTTATTTCAGGATATATTGGTGCTGTTGGTTGTTTCATGTTTTTAAAAAGCATAAAAAAATTAAATAATCAATTTAATTAACAACGCCACAACACTAGCAGCTGCATTAGTAGAAGTAGTTGCTGTAATAAAGTTAATAACTGATCCCTCATTAACAATACAAGGAGTATCAAAATGAATAACACCAGATTGTTTACCCTTAGGGATAGTAATTCCATCATTCTTATTCTCAACTCCATCAATAGAAATATTAACAGCTGCACCATTACTAACCTGTGGTGCTGTCATTGACATTGTGGTGATAATACCTACTGTCATCATTGTATAGCCTGTGTTCTTATTTGTTGCACCGTTTCCAAAAGACCATTAAAATCTTCCTTTCTTTAAAATCCCAGATTCCTCTGCCCAAATACTTATAATGTTTTTTGATATGGTGATACATACCGTAAATACTCATTTGTTTATTATCTGAAGTTTTTTATTTTTAAACAAATTCCAAAACAATAGAAATCGGCAGTCCGTGGTTGTCAATAATGTTATTATTCTGATCTGTAATCCTAACTTCCAACTCTGAAATAGTACCATTGGTTAGTTGTCTGAACTGTGGATGTTGATACTGGATATTAACAATATGTCCAAACGGCTTGTCATCCACCGGAATGATTCCAATCAAATCACCTGGGGCTCCATCATAAAAGTTAGCTTCTGTGTTTACTTGGTTCAAATGAATATGGAGGGCTTTTAAGGGGGTGAAATGTATCGGTTTGCTGCCAATATGGGTACCGGGAGTTAACCATTGACTCTTATCTGTGATGCCCAACATTTGTTTTAATCCATCAGACATGTGTATCTTGTGGTTGGGGGAAACAACTATTGACAAGATGCCATTTGATGTATTAATGTCTAATACCAGCTTTGCACCCACCTTCATTAGGATCGATTTTAATTCGTTAACCCTGGTTTGATTACAAACTTAGCAGTGGACCATCCACTAACGATCCATTTCACATGCTCATAATTGATATTATACCATCCTATATCATATGTGATGGAACGTAGCCCAACTTTGAGGTTAGATTTGCTATTATCTATATAACGTTGAAGGGGTACTATTTTATTAACATTAGAAATTATATGGTGGAGTTTAAAAACTATGATAAAAAAGAATTCAAATATAACCCAACTGCTGGCTATCTCCATTCAAGTGCATTCAAAAGGAAGCATATTGACATTATAAACCAGGAAATAGTTATCACATCTGATGGTAAATATTTCAAGAATGCTTTTATAGATTTATTTGAAAAGTAAGTACATGCTGCCCTATGTCAATCAATCTGCCATTGTATCACGATGTAATACAGATTGCATGGACTTCTGGCAAAACCAGCTTAACTTTGCAATATGGTGTGCTACAACAGGTTGTGGTCTAGATTATGAAACACATCTAAAAGAGCAAGGTATGATAGGATCATTCTTCAAATTTCATGTCTACTACCAAACAAGAAGACTAGTATTTGAAATGGCTGTAGCACTTCCACAAAACAAAACATGGAACGCATTTAAAAACTAATACAACCGACAAGCTTATGAAAGAATTGGTAGTGAATTCAATGTTGACAAAAACGCAGACTGGAGGATCCAAGATAAGAATCATGGGTTTGGAAATCCATATGAGAAGTGGCCTAATGCTGCTGGAAATCGTGTAGCTAATAGAGGTAATATACCATCTACTTATATATTTGCTAGTAAGTCGCCTGAAGGTAAATGGGACATTTTATGGGTTAAACAAGTTTCAAGTGTCATCAACGCCTGGCCTACACTTATCCTTGATAATTCAAACGGTTTCACAAAAACAGGAGTTGAAAGAATAAACGACAGCATCAGTACTTTTTGCTGGGCCATTCTCGGTGCACAGTCTCAAACGAGAACCAATATTATTGGCACTGGGACGCTTTTGATGCTGAAAAACAATGTCTTCCAAATGTAGAAGATGCTATTAATAGTCCTGTAGACTTGCCAAGTCAAATCGCTAGATATCAAAATGTATTAATATATGCAAGAAGTAAAGGTGACTTTGTGTTTGGTGAAGGGTTATATATGGCACCAAGTAATATGGAGCTTGAGATTTCCTTGATATCAACGGTTATAACAATAAAATAGTAATAGCAACATCAGAGCAAGCATTAGGATTAAATAATGATGTGAACTTGAAACCTGTACCTCCTAAGATTGTTCATAAAGTGATAGGAACACTCACCTCACCTATGCGGCATGTAAAACCATCATTACCACCCACAAATAAAACTGCATATTCCAATGACGTACTACCTCAACATAATGATATTGTTCCAAACCTAACTCATTACGTACTACCTCAACATAATGATATTGTTCTAAACCTAACTCATGACGTACTACCTCAACATAATGATATTGTTCCAAACCTAACTCATGACGTACTACCTCAACATAATTATATTGTTCCAAACCTAACTCATGACGTACTACCTCAACATAATGATATTGTTCCAAACCTAACTCATGACGTACTACCTCAACATAATGATATTGTTCCAAACCTAACGCATGAAGCAACACTAGTGGGCATTGTAGTGTTCATCATTTATAAATAATATTCATTGCAACCCCATACAACAATCCCCATGTATTACTAGCAAACCAATTACCTACTTTACCTGTAGCTGAAAGCAGCCACGACACAATACCATCAATAACACCTGGTAATGCTACAGCAGCTTTACCAGCTAAAGATGCAAGTAGTTTGCCTAAGTTATTGAGTTATTTTTTAATCCAACTGTTGTCATTGTCACCCCAGCAGCACTACCACCTCCAGCTGCAGCACCTACATCAGCAGGTGTGAAAGCTTCAACTAATACCCCAATCAACAAACCAAACGCAATCAAAATACTTGCAATGTTAATACCTTGTTCTCTAAACAAAGTTCTTATCTTCTCACCAATAGTAGTATCATCGTCAAGTACACGAGTAATAGTTTCACGTATTCTATTAATTTGCCCTCTCAATGCTTCTTTATTCGCAGATTCAGCGTCTAATCTTGCATCTCTTTCACTATGCAAATCACGTAAACGCCTCATTTTTTTTCTGGACATCTTCCAGGTCCAACAGCTATATCAATATTATGTTGCTCAATAGCCTGGTCTAACTCAGTCAGCTTTGCTAGATTATTTGTAAGCTCCCCTCTTGTACGCTGTAGTGCTTTATCAAGATCTTGTAGTTCACGTAGATTCAATCCTTCTGTTTGAGTTCCAGTGTCATGCAAATCATCTAAATTATGCCATAATTCGTTTATCACTGTTTCACTATAATTTGCACTGGCTACAACTTCTTTAACCTCAGTAGTGTCAGAGAAATCACGCAACGGAATCTCTTCTGTTTCTAAGCTGGTTTCTGTTGTACGCAAAGCTGTTGCTGCAGCCTGTGAAAAACGTTGATGTATAATTATCCAACCTCATATTTGTTCTAATTGCTTGTGCTCCTCCTTTACCATATTTTTTCGCCAATGCATCAAGAGTTTTAAATGAAAGTTCTCCCTTGGTTGTTGTCATTATAATATATTTACCATCAACTAACCAGTGCAATACACTACCGTTTTTCTCCAATCTAAATTGATTGAAATCAATCTTACCAGCACGCTTCAATCCGTTGTTATCTTCAACAAACTTAAAACACCTTTCAACATATTCTTTTATCCTTTGGTGTTGTTTGTTCACCTCTCCACGGAGCTCCGCAAGACTGTTCACACTATCAGGCATTTTAAATTCGCCTCCATTAGGGACATATTCACCTTCATTAGGATCATAAGTTGCATTATCAAAATCAAATCCTCCCTCTGCCATTTATTTTATTTATAAACAAAATAAAATACCCTTTTTAAAAATAATGTCAGCATATGGAAACAAACTATATCCTTATAGGAAACTACGAGAGCCACGTGGTGTGAAAGGAATTCGTCAAACTGTTGTAATAACAAACAATCCCAGCACCATTGATAAGAATCAACAGCTGCTTGTCAGATTTCCCAATCTTAGTAACACAGATGTCATCGTACCCAGATCTGCAAGATTGGCTTTTGAACTGAGCATTGTTAGCAGCGATGCAAATGCTATTTGATTCCAAAACGCTGGAAGAACACTCGTAAAAAACAACAATAAAAATAAGTGGAAACCAAATCATGTCAATAGACGATAGTGATATATTCCACTGCTATTCCGATTTGTGGAAATCGCCATCTGAAAGAATTAACATGGCATATCAAGGTGTTGGTGAACCAAACATGATTAAGCACAGAGTGGGAGCAGGCGATGCGACCACTGATGATGGAGATGAAGCTGTTGCCTCGGCATATAAAAATAGATTCTTCATTCCGTTAGATTTTGAATTACTAGAAACGGATATGCCATTTTACTAAGCAGGTCTAGGCTTGAATACGAATTAACATTCAACGACTATGACAAAGTTATAAAATCCAATGACGCAAATGCCAAATACGTAATAAGCAATATATGTCTTGAAATAGATACGTCTCCAATGAAACACTGGCACGAGAAATAAATGAGCAATATAGTGGACATACATCAATTCTATATGATAGGATATTGAGACTCAGAAAAATCCACAAAGACAAATCTGATACCCTATGGAACATAAATGTCAATGTACCAGCACGTAGTATGAAAGGTATTCTAATGCTGTTTGAAGACACATGCAGAGAAAGTAGTGAACAGTACTATAATCCAGAAATTAAAAAAGTAGAACTCACACTAGAAGGTGTGCCTAATCAGCTTTATAGTCAACGTGCTATCAACAATGGGATGAAATAAACAAGTTCTTCGCTTTAACATCAACACGGAATAAAGAAACAGATGTTAGCAATGTTAATGTGGACAAATATCTCACATCAAATTATGCATTGTGTTAAGATCTGCGATCCACAGATGATAATTCTCTACATGGAACTGGAAGAAGAATACAAAATGCCAGTGAAGGAATAACTATCCAAATCAGTAAGAAAGCAAATACTGCCGATCCAATAAATAAATATTTATTTGTATATAATACAAGATGCACACATTAACTTCGAAGATGGACGATTCAAAGAAGCTATTTATTGAACCTGATTACCCAAAATATCCCCACTGTGCCATAATATGTGGTCAAACTGGATGTGGTAAAATAGAGTATGTACTTGATTTATTGGAAGATGAATATAAAGGTGTGTTCATGAACGTGATAATATTATGCCCAGCCATAGAGTGGAATAAAGCATACAAAAACAGAACATGGATTGGTAATGTAAAACATCCCAAAGATAAAAAAAATAAAGATTGTTAATCCCGTTTCTTCTGATGGGAAGGACACGCTGCAAGAGTAATTGGGGTTCTTTTTTAAACAACATGCCAGTACACCTACACTTTACATTATTGATGATTGTTCTGCAACGAAGTAGATTACAAAGAAACGAGATATGCTGTCTGAACTTGCCTTCTCAGGTAGGCATGCAGAACAATCTGTATGGGTGTTAACACAGATATAATTCTGTGTTAAAAGATTTGAGAGACCAAACAAAGTGGCTTTGTATGTTTTATATGAAAGACAGAGACAGTTATGAGATGTTTTTACGTGAAAATGATGTTATTCCATGTGATGAAAGAAGTGTGATTAGGACAAATCTAGCAAAGACAAAACATGCAAAACTAATATTAAGAACAGATCAGCCCACTAGCTATTGGTTGGTTTAAACATATTGATGGTTATCATGATTTCAGTAATGCTGAGTAATGCTGAGTAATACTATAACATTACTGAAATCACTGATGAGCATCATGTTTTTTATTGTTTAATATTTCAGTAGTACTGAGCATTACTGAGTAATGACAAATCATATTACTTTTACATTACTAAAATGCTACTTGATTTACTAAATACTACGGCAGCTGTTGTCAATATCGTATCCAGTTGCCTGTTTCTGTTTTATTTCTTGAAAATAAAAAAACATATACAAAGAATAAACATGGATGCAGAGGAACTATTACAAAGCGTTATTGGTGACCCGACTTAGGTTGACATAACACAGAAGTAAGACGTAAAAAAGAACGACTATCTGCTATAGTCGCAGGTGGAAATAGTACCCAACATCAAAACCAATTAACAGACCTGGATAACATGCCTACTGAGACTATTGACAAACTGTATTACAGATATGAAGCACGCCTTGGAGCGAGTATGACTAAAACATTGGGCAACTCATTTATTAATCTTTATGTGATTTTTATGTCTAAATATTTTAATGTGATAGATCCACCGACACTGATAAGTGATTTAGAAGAAGATCCGTTTGTGAATCATGCTTTAACAAGCACATGTTGTGACTATTATAAATATGGTATGTAATTGGCCCCATTCATTGCAATGTTAACAACAGTGAGGCATGTTGATTTTAATAAAACGATAAGCGTTAATAAAAATGGATGTGACCGCGATAGTGGAACCTGTAACGAAACCAGTTAAAAACCCAAAACGTGTAGCAGCAGGCATAAAATCAGCTGTAAACAGAAAAGCTAAACGGGAAGCTAACATTATTCAGATTACTCGTGACGTGCATAATAATTTACCACATCACAGCTACGTTGATATGTTAATGCAACATAAAAAAAACCCTCATATAATCACTAGTATGGCTGTTGGTGCGTTAGTAAACGCATTGGCGTTTAGTGGATCGAATTACTTGTGTTCACACATGTCTGATGATGACAGAAAACGCCATGATAAAGCAATTGAAGATGTACAAGCTGTACAAGCTGCTTGGAGTAAAATAAGAGCTGAAATACTTGATTATTTAAATACATAGATGACAAAAGAATTACATGCAAAGCAAACATTTAATGATGTGGTTGAAGCTATGAGACAGTATTATTCACTGACAGACAAGAAACTGGAAGCTTTGCCTGAAAGTAGTATAGGGTGGCACTATGGGGCATGTCTATGGCACTATGGGGCATTTTACCGAGGTGGGTGGCAGTATGGGGCATTTATTTTATGGCACTATGGGGCATTTTTAAAATGGGGTTTGACATGCCCTATAGTTCCAACCCTAGTGACTACTAAAAAACATAACACGTAATATTTTTCAATAAAATTTTTATTTACTCATAACTAACTAATTAACTATAAACTAAAACATTAGTAACATACATGTTTTTAATTTTTTTCACATTTACAACATTGGTTATAATTAACATAAACAGTATCTAAATCTTTCATCATTTTACTATGTTCATATAATTTTCCATAATGTTTTTCAAACCAAGTTTTAATAATAATATCATTTTTATACAAATATTCATTATTTGTATAGAACATACTTTTTAGTAATTGTTTTAAATCAATACCTTTAGTTAAAATATCAAGTGCAAATAAACAAAATACACCACACATAACACTATATGTGCTTTGAATTCTAATATAATTTTTAGTCCATTTTTTACAATTTTTGTTCATAAAGTTCACAATTTCTTCTTTTATATGTTGTGTATTTCCATAAGAATCGAAATAAAATCCAATGTCCTCCAAGAAATATATTAGCACCCAATGTTTTCCTAGTTGGTTTGAATCATCTGTGTTCACAATATATGTTTTTTTTGTATATTGTTCCATTGCTAGTTCATCTTTTGCGCACACAATTCCATTTAAATGTTTTAATATAGTAGATTTGTCCAATAAATATTGTAGTGAATATGTATCCATTGTTAATAATCTGTAATCACTTCTCTGATGCTGTTAATTTCTATTTGATTATCATATTCAGCATATATAATAACGTTTATAGGATTTGCTAGTGTTTCACTAAATCCCATTTCAATTCATAGGTTGCCTGTTTTTATAGGGTGTAGATGTCCTTCTTCACTTCCTTGATCGGCTGTTAAATCAAAACCCCACAATGTATGCCCATTCTCATATTTTTTGAGTGGAAATCCAAATGAATCATCATGCATATTTGCACCCATGGCATTCAATAGTGTAAAATATGATTGTAAAGTTTTTTTATTTGTAGCGCTAGTAAGATCAGGTTCTAGTGTTTTATTATGAATACTTTTACCATCTAAACTAATATCTATTTCAGATATTTTAAAATGTTGAAAATTAAATGGGTTTGTTTTGGGGTCCCCATTCATATCAGAATTTTTAACCATTCCTACAAAAATTCTTTTAGGCATTTGTCCTAAAAAGGTATAATCATCAATATTAGATTGTAATCCTGAGGTAATTGTATATGTTTTTATTACAGCTCTTCTAATTGGTATTTTTGTGAATATTTTGATATAAATTATTAGCTACAGTAGGAGCCAGTGTGACAGTTCTAACATTATAACCAGCTTCTAGGATATCTATTTTACCCTTAGCATCTGACCCCATCAAACAAAAATCTGTACTAGCTCTATTTAGTTGAAGTCTTATATCTATTCCATTAGGGAGATATTTTTCTTGTAAAAATAAATCAAGATGTATTTGCCCACACATTTCTAAATTTTGGTTAGTAATTTTTGCTTTTCTTTCTAACCACCCAGCACCTGGAGTCCCTTTTGTATTTTTTGTAACATCCCCTGCTTTGTCTAATCTAAACAATTCTAAATCATTTAGCACACTAATGTTATGTTGAGCTGATGTACCTAGTAAATTTTCAAAATAAGCTTTGTAACCATATTTATCTGTACATGGAATTAATTTATTATTCAAGTATAAATCAATACTGCTAAATAAACTATGAAAAAAATTGTTAATTGTAGATAAATTAGTATCAGCTTCAATTTCAGTTCCATCCTCTTTGGTAACTTTTAATCTTAATCTTAAATATGACTGATTAACATCAGTCCATTTTTGTGTTTGTGCAGGAATCATAAATTCTATAGGCCCGTCATTATTTCTAGGGTTAACAATTGGATAATGTTCGGTCCATTGACCTTCTACCATAGAAGCCATGGTAGGAGGTACACTATTAACATCTAATTCACTTTTACTACAACTACATGAACCATGTTCCATCATATTTTTAATCAAATATATCTAATGACCTTTTATTAACCTTACTTCTTCGTTTCTTTTTTTTCAAATGAAATTTTTTCCTACCTGCTTTTGATTTTATAGTTTTCTTAGACGATCTTTTTTTAGTTTTAAATAGTGTTTGTCTTCCTTGAATAGAATTATCTAAACCAGATAATAAATTTCTACTTAATTTTTTAATTGTTTGTAACCCTCTGTTTTCTACAACTTGTTTTACATTTTTTCCATGTTTAACAATATCTGTAAATGCTCCAATACCTTCATTTATTCCATCATGTTTAAGTGTATTTAAAATATTTTTACTTATTGGTTCTAATAGAGATATAGTTTTTTTGGTTATACCTTTTATTATACTTCCTATCCCATACCCATAGTGTTTACCTCGACCTCTATATACAGGCAACATTATAATTTTTTTAAATGCAGCTTTACAATTGTAATACCTTTCATAAAATGAACCTCTTCACCAGTGTTACCTCTTATTAATATAGTAAGTTCGTCAAAATTAGATTTACCTACAGGTAAATAATGATAATTTTGGAATTCTAAATGATTATTATTATTAACTATAGATGTTTGATATTCAATAATTCTTAATAATTGACTTTCTGTGTGTCCTACTATTGTGTATTCTACTATATCACTATAAATATACAAATTATTAAAATTTATATTTAAATCTACATTATATTTAAAAAAATCTTGTCTTTTATTTTTTTTAAAAATACCATAGTCCTTTAGGTTATTTTTTGTAGGAATATTTGTATTAATAATATTATCTAAGCTTCCTCCAAATGTTTCAATAACGTTTTTATGAAAAGCTAAACCAACATGATTATTATCATTTGATTTAAAAAAAATTCTTTTTGTATTTTGATCATAAACTAATTTTATAATGACTCCTGTTTTAGTAGTTTTATAAACATCATAATCTAAAAGTAATAAAGCCTTCGAGAAAAATTTGTCTATTTTCGCGTTAATTACTTTTAATAAATGTTCAATATATGTATACCCTCCATGGGGTATATTACATTCAAATAAAACAACATGATTTGAATATTTACTTCCAAAAGATTCCCGATTCAAATCTATAGTTATACCTGCTTTTTTAATACTGTTTTGTATTATTTGTATGTAATTAAAATCTGAGCGAATTTTAGTTTCTAACCAAACAGTTTCATTTTTATAATTAACTGATTTTGTTTTAATATTTCTTACTGCTAAATAAAAGATATCATTCGTTTCATTTATGTTAATTATATGTGATGGTATAATTAGTTCAACTAATGCAACTTTCCATTCTTCTTTTTTAAAATTAATTGTTTTAGCTAATTTACTTGTAAAATCGCCTGTGTGTTTTGCTAAACGTTCGGCTTTATCACTTATTAATGTTACATAAAAAGAATTTGTAGTATTCATATTCTTAATTGTTTCTTCTCTCTAAAATGTAATGTTAATATTGTCTTTCCGCTAACAAAGTTAATAGGATTACCTGATTCTCCTGTTATAAATATTTTTATTTCATCAAAAATAGATTTTGATATTGATAAGTAATGTTTGTGTACAAATTCTCTATGTACCTGAAATGATTTTCTTTTATTTTCAAACGGTATTATTCTTAAAATAGGACTTTCTATACCTCCTATTAAACTATAATCTATTATATCTGAATAAATAAATAATTGATTTGAACCTATATTTAAATCAGATGCAAAAGGAAAAGAATCTAAATCGTCATCATCATAAACAACACGATTATTGTTTATATCTCCGCCTAATTTTTCAAATAAAGAATCTGAAAATAAAAAGCCTACTTTACCTATATTAACTCTTATATCACTAACATTTGAAGCATGGCCTACTGCAATGCCCCGTACTCGATTTTTAAGATTTACAATATAATTAATTTCAGGTCTTTTACTAGTTTTTGATAATGATATAGATAAACTTATCTCATTATTAACAAAACTAGACTTTAAACATTTTTGTAAAAAAGTATTAATTTCATATATAACATGACCAATTCCTGAATATACTCCTGGTTTTATACTGCATTTCATTCTATGAAGTCCATTTTCATATTTATAAGTAGAACTAGAAGCTAAAAATAAAATGTTTCCTAATGTTACATCAGAAGTAGCATAATAAAAAATTGAATCTTCTTTATTTATATTTATAATTTGTGATGGATGAATTAATTCAACTAAGGATACCTCCCAATTTTCTTTTTTTATATTTATTGATTTAGGTAATTTTGTTGTAAAATTATGTAATGTATTATTTGGAAATGTTTCATATGAAGAATCACTAAGTAAAGTTATATAAAAAGTATTCATTTTTTCTTATCAAATTTTAAATTTGGTGATGGTAATATATATCCTAATGAACTACTTAGTAATATTATCCATAAATCTTTGTTTGTATTTTGTAGGCTTAATTGTATTATAGCTGCTATAATAATGAAATAAATCACAATGATTTGGGAAATAAATATTAATGTATTTTTTGGTTTTCGCTCGCAAAATAGTATTGTAATATTTGATTCGTCGGATGCCATTATATTAAATATTGTTTCTGGAATCCAAGAATTAAATGTTTTTGGATACCCTTTCCAATGTACATTTATTTCTTTTATTTTCTTACCGTTTATTACCCGTGTACGTGTTCCAACAACTGAGTCAATATCATAAATTTTATTGTCTTTTATAGTTTGAATTTCTTGTAAATAAAATGAACCTTTTATTATATCATTATTTAAATCCTTTATTTTCACAGATACTGGTTTTGAATTATTAATTTTATAAACTTTAAATAATTCAATTGTCCAATTAGGTAAATAACCTTTATCAAATGTTTTTTTAGTTTTATTAATTCTAACTAAATCGTCAATTTCTATTTTATTTGTTTTTATTTCTTTTTTAATATTATCTCCAAATAAGATATCGGTTATTTCTGGTTCATTTTTTTCTGTAACTAGTACAGGAGATGTTTGAATACTTCTATGAAAGCTATGATTATAAGCATAAACTATATCATTTAATTTATTTATATATTTTCTAGTTTTATTATGTGTAAAAAATGTCCACATTCTATTTTTTAAAGTGCGCTGAAAACGTTCAACAATACTAGCTTTTGTTTCAGGGTTAAAAATGTTTGGAATATTTTATTTTTAAATTCCGAACCTTTGTCTGTTTGTAATGATTTAGGAATTCTGTTATATTTATTTAAAATAGTTTGAAATGCTTTAATCATTGCATCACCACTTTTATTTTTAATAGGTATAACCCAGGCATATTTAGAAAAAACATCTATAACACATACTAGATATCTAAAATTATTATTAAATTTACTATATTTTTGTAAATCTGCTAAATCAGCTTGCCATTGATAATCAATACCTCCTGAAATTGTTTTTCTTCTTTTAAATTTTCTTATTATAGGTTTATGTAATGTATAAGTATTTTGTTTTTGTAACCAATTCTTTACTATATTTAACGAAACATATTTACCTATAGTTTTCTATTTTTTAACTGTTTGATATAATTTATTTATACCTGAAAAACTTGAGGGATGTTTAGGATTATAATAGATATTTTTTAAAGTATTTTCAATTTTATTTAATAACCCTGCTTTTAATAGTTTTCCCTTTTTTATTACTACCTTTTTTATACCTGATGTTGAAGGTGTAGGTGGAAAAGAAAAACTTGAATCTACTATATTACTTGTGTCCAAAAAATCGCCATCATCACTACCTAAACCTTTTTGCATTGATGCCCACCGTTGTTTATTGCCTATATATTCCTTTGGTATATTAATATCTTTTAAAATTTTAGAAAAATAATTCCAACCAGTGGGAGGTTGATATGATTTTTTTTCTTTGTCTAATTACATCATTAACTAAATCTATTATATTTGAAATGCAATTGTTTTACCATTAATTTCAAAAACACCTTTTTCATCCCATTTTATATTCGGATCTTGTTTTAAACGTTCTAATAATAATGTACCTTTATGTTGCATAGTTTTAGGGATACTTTCAATAATAGCATCATTTATTCCATGTACATTTTTTGGTTTAGTATTATCAGAAATATTGCTGGGTGGTACAAATGATATAGCTTTAGTATGGGATAATTTAAATTTATGTAATGTTTCACCAAATAATCGTGATTTATCTGATTCATTTAAATCATCCCGTTTTAAAATATTACCCATTTCAGATTGTAAATTTGACGTTTTACTAATATCAGGATTAACTGGTAAAGTAGGTCTATGCTGAGTTTTCCATTGATTCATTTCTTCTAATGTTTTCATCGGAACAATAACCATTTTTTTCATATTTCTTTTCAAATAGGTTTAATAATAGTTCCTAATAATGAAAGTAAATCACTATCATTTTTATTATTTAATATTTTTTTCTTTTGTTTAATACTTATTTTATGGTCAGCTAATTTCCGTATGTGTTTACTATGAGCTTTCAACTGTGATGTATGACCATTTGACATTGATACATTACCCTTTAAAACATTTTTACAACATTCACATATACTATTAATTAGTTCATTTTGAGCATGTACAATTATTTTTCTTCTAAATTTCTGAGGTGAATTTGACAATGCTATTAACATTTCCCCATTTTTTTTAATTAATGGTACTTTATTAGATTTCACCATTATAAAACTAAATTCTTTTAATTAAGCCTCCAAGTGATCTTTCTATATCTGGAGCTAACATTGAACCTAGAATCAACAATGGCATAGCAGGATTACCGCCAACTTGGTTTCTCTTTCTTCTACTACGTCTTCGACCTCTACCACCCCCTCTTTGCACTTTTTTGATAGTAATATTAGTACGTCTTCTTCTTTTAACTCTTCTCGATTTTCTTCCAGCCATACCTTTCAGTAGTTTAAATGCAACTGATTTATATAACAAAATCTAATGTATTTTATACTTTCATTAAATATACTTTTTAATCAATTTTTTATTTTTTTTATTTTGTTTTTCCAGTTTATTTTTAAATTTTACTGTTTTTTTACTCAATTTTTTATTGGGTATTAAAAATGATACTTCTTTCTTTTGAGGTGTATTTAATGCTTGGAAACGTGATATTATAAGACTAGGAGATCTAGGATCATCATATACAATTGACATATTGCTATTTGGTGTAGAAGTTCTACTTGGATGAAAAAATGATAAATCATCTGATATTTCTGGAGTTCCCAATAAAGCTACTTTTGTTTCTGTAAATGGAAATGTACTAGTGTCATTATTATCCATATATAACCCCGATATATGGGATATATTTGAAAAATCATTGTTTTGGAAATTATTTATAGATGGTCCCCAACAAGTTGATAATGGGGTGCTAAAGGTAAATGTATTGGAATATGGCTACTATTAATACTGTTATTAATAAATGAATTGCTGTCAGGTACATTGTTTTTTTCTATGGATGATAATATTTTTGATACATTATTTGGAGTTCTAGATTTTAAATTTTGATTATCTAAAATAAATGAATTTTCAGATATTAAATTTTTTGTTTGATTTTGATGGTTTATATTTATAACCGGGGTTCCTAATATTTTTCTAAATTCTGGATAACTAGTAGGATTTTGTTTATTTAATATTTTATTTTTTAATCTTAGTTTTAAATTTGCTTGACGATCGCTATTTAAAATGGTTTTTCTTAAAAGGTTCATATTTTTCCCTTTTGTATTTTTTGTGAACTGGTGATTTAATTTTTTTAGTTCGTTTCCTAGGTTGTTTTTTAACTACTTGCTTTTGCTTACCAGATGATTGTTTTCTAGGTTGTTTTTTACTAGCATTTCTATTAGGAGAGATTTTAGGGGGTTTTAAACTTCTAATCATTTTTTTACCATCCCATTTTATTAGTGTTTTTATTAAACCACCACCCAAAAAAAACCCATACCTCCAGGAGTTAAAATTAATTCTCTCTTTTTATCTAAACTTACATTATCATCAACAATTTGTTCAAGAATATGTTTATTTTTGTCCATAAATTTTTGGGTAGGTTTAGGTAATTTAATTTTTTTATCTAAAATATTTTTTTAAGCTAATATAAACCATTTCATCATTTGGGATAAACCCTTATTTAATAAAATAATTCTATTTTCATGATTTCTTTCAGCCCCCAAATTTGTTAATGCTTTAATTAATGAAGTTGGTGTGGTCTCCATGATTGCTAAAATGTAAATGAAAAAAATAAAAAATCTAATGTGTATATATTATAGCTCCTCTATCATCCCCTGTTTGCCAATGATGAAAAATGTCGGTTCTAAATCTAAATTGTTCTGGTGTTGATGGATGGAAATCGAGTAATAAATAACCATGAGGGTTAGTAGTTGCATCGTGATAAGCATGTAATAAATGGGGTAATTGCGTTTGATTAGCTAATACCTTTATTTGACCTTTATCTCTACTATTTTGAAATAACACCATATAATGAGAATTTAAACTTATTGTTCTAGATGATTTAGATTGTTGATACATGTTTTGAGTTATATATATTATACTAGCGTTACGGTGATGACCTTTACGTGTAAACCATAATTTGATTTTTTCTTCATCAACATCACCTAACATATCGTCAAAAAATATTAAACTTGGAGATGTTGCGTCAGAGGTAATATCTTCATCATTTTCAGGTATTCCGTCAATAAACTTAATTATATTACCTTCACTTTCTTGTAAATCTCCATAAATAGATTGCCATTCTTTATAGCACCATATTATCCTTTCTGGAACAATATCAAATATATCTTTTTTATATTTGATTAATTGTTTAACAAATTGTGTTTTACCAGAACCACTTGGCCCACAAATAAAAATATTACATGGGTGGTGTAAAAACATACTGACCTCCATGGTGTACAAGTAATGACTAACATAAATATTGTTAAATATGTTATTTAATTACATATTATTATCAATATATTACAATCAATATAGTATCAATACTAACAATTCTAAAAGTGTAATATAGTTCATATATTGTACTGTCCAAAGAATTACATTTCCATCATATAATGTAATTCTTTCATGTCATCATCTTCAAATAGTCTCCATATAATATAGGATTTCCATGTCATCATTTTCAACATTTTCCCATCCAGGTTTATTATGTAACTCCATATACGTCTTCCAGCATTTAAATAACCATACTGGAACATTGTCGTTGTTTACTATTCCAGCGGTAAATTCATCAAAACTCCAACGTACAACTTCACATAGAAATATAAGACTCATGTACTCGATGCTTTCTAGAAAGTCACTGTAAAAGTGGGTTGTCTTCAATTCTCGATCTATAATATCATAACTCATATCTTCAAGTTCATCCGTGTTATTCATAAAAGCATGTACTAATGCTGCTCTGTATACTCCAGTATCTAATGTACGTGTGTTTTCTTCCATTTTAAAGCTCTAACTGATAACAGTCATATAACACAATTTTATAAGAGCTATTGTCTATCTATTATTAGTTATAAAACCAACATTTAAATAACATTGGTGCCACTGCCTTGTTGTTTACTATTCCGGTGGTAAATTTATCAAAACTCCAATGTTCAATTTCACATATATATATAACACGCATGTGATCTATACTCTCTAAAAAGTCATTGTAAAAGTATGGAGACTTTAATTCGCGTTCTATAATATCATAGCTCATATCTTCAAAATCATCCGTGTTATTTATAAAAGCATGTATTAATGCTGCTCTGTAGACATCGCTATCTAATGTACGTGTGTTTTCAACCATTTTAAAGCTCTAAATGATAACAGCCATATAACACAATTTTATAAGAGCTATTACAATTCTATTAATAGTAACAGGTCAATTTATAAAAAAGTCTAATATAGGTCATGTAGCATTCAAATTTACAGTTCTAATAAACGTATTACACCATTATTATGTACATCCATATATATTTTCCAATATTTATATAACATTTGGGTTATGCCCTTGTTGTTTATTATCTCAGCGCTTAACTCTTCAAAACTCCAATGTACAACACCACGTTGAAATATAAGCCTCATCCCCTGAGAGCTCTCTAGAAAGGCGCTGTAAAAGTTCTGAGACTTTAATTCTCGTTCTATAATATCATAGCTCATATCTTCAAAATCATCCTTGATATTTATAAAAGCATCTACTAATGCTGCGTTATAGATCCCAGTAGCTAATGTACGTCTGGTTGCAGTCATTTTAAAGCTCTAACTGATAACAGTCATATATCCATGATCTTATAATGGTTATTACATCTCTATTATTAGCTACATATATTTTCCAATCATCAAAGTTTATTGCACCCATATTCAGAATAACATCTTTATAATCCGTTTGTAAAATTTCTTCTATATTCTTTTGAAATATATCAAATGTTCTTATTTGATATAAATTATGATAAATTTCTTCATCTGTTTCCATATTGAAGTCAATAGTTTGATACAAAGCTTCTGTATATAAACTATATTCAAGAATATAATATAATGAAATATATGATTTTGACCATATTTTTGACATCTTCGTTAATTATTGTTAATTATAGCTACTAATTCAGGAGCAATCAATATAAGGACTTCCAACTTGAAATATTACACTACAATATATTTGTAAATCATCGTATAATGTATTTATAGGTATATTCATTTCCACCTTGTTTACTTCCCCTTTTTTAATGATTTGTCTAATTGTATATTTCCCCACACGACGGTTTAAAATTATAAACCCCCTTACTGTAGGTATAGTATAGGGTTTACACGAAAATCCAAGAGTAAACCTTGTTTGTAAATATTGTGAAATACACATATAACAATCGCTTCTATTTTTAGTTGCAATAATTATTTTATTTATATCATCAAATGTTGCATATATCTGTTCTTAAATAGGCCATTAGTTTAAGACTCTTGGAATAATCATAATATAGAGCTTCTCTTGACACTATTGTTAATTGTATACGTATCCATTGGTTCATTAATTCATTTTTTAATATTTTATTCATTATAGAACTATTAACAAGATCCTTATATATTTTTTGTCTAATTTCAATCGGTACAACATTTAAGTTTAACTCTTCCATTTTTAAAATGGTAGTTTGTTGATGGAATAATTTCTTCTCATAACATCACTTATTTCTTTAAAATAAAATTCATGAGTTTCAGTAAACATATATTCTTGCTCATTGTTCAATAATACCCTACTTGTCTGTTTCTTGTATGTAATATAATAACCATAGGCTAACATTAATTTAGGGGTTATACCACATAATGGCAGTATATTTATAGCTACACGATACCAACTATTAAATAATGCTGCTAACAAAATAATATTATCATTATTAAATCTTTTTTGTTGTATAGCAATATTAGTTTCAGGAATTCCAATGGCTTCACAAATACTATTAAGATCTAGGGTATTTTTAACAAAAATTGTTCTTAACTCTATGTATTCTGATTCATAGATGCCCATGTTTTTAATCATGATAAAAACCATACGGTACAGTTGAATAGTTAGCTACAACTAATCGTTTTGTATATACCGATCTAAATGTTTTTGTTTGCGTTTTACTAGTGACCTTTCTATTTTTAGATTTTTTAATACGTGAATCATATGTGATATGTATAGAATAATTTTTTCTATCATTTATACATTTAATCATAGATTCAAAATTTACTTTTTGAGATGTGTTGTAATCTAATGTAATTCCTTTTACTTTGCATTTAGTCAATATAACACCATTTATATCATATTGATACCCATAATTTTTAGGTCCTAAACCAACATAGCTTATAATGTTTCCATCAGGTACTTCATCAGTCCATTTACCTAACCGACTGTCAACAATAGGAATATTGTATTCTCCTGGTTTATTTATATACATACAACTGTATGTATCAAAGTATAACACTCTTTCACCTAATAGTTCAAGAACTGCACACAATTCTAATCTTGCATATGCAGTTACAAATGCTGCAACCACAACATTAGCTGATGAATGAGGTTCAATTTCATCAGTTAAATCCTTATAATTCATTAATATAAAATTATCATGATCAAACATATCAATACTACTAACCTCAATATTACTATCATTCATAATATCAAAAAATCTTGATACTTTACTAATATATTCACAATGGGGTAATATGTTATTTTGAGCATTTTTACCCCATAAACAGTTAAGCATAGTTTTTGCAAATGCTCGTTTTCCAGGATTATATTTAATATTTTCTAGTACAATACCTTCAGCATCAAAATAATCAGTTTTAAGCATATTTTCATCATCTTCATTTTTAACCCAGTTTGGATAACCACTAGCCTCTTGTTTCATTTTTAAATACTTATCAATATATTGTTTATATACATCTGAACTCCAATTACTCCAATGCCATATTTGATATGTTTCTAAAATTTGATAACCCTTATCTAAAGCTTTCTGTATTTCTACAGTCGTCCATGTACCAATCAATGCTCTTTGATTTTCTGTATGATTGCAATAATCATCTTCTTTCTTTGCACATGTATAACATAGAGTAAATATCTTTTTTTTATTACAATGATAATACAGGCATCCATAATGTTTGAGGGGGGAGTATTTTGCATTTTATTAAACCCTGATAGTCTCTAATATATTTTATATCAATTTGTTCCTGACTTAATATATTTGGATGTCCACATGGATATTTTTTATACATATTTTATTTGTTCATCATCTTTTATTTTATGATATAATTTTACAGCATTTGTTCTACCTCCAAATAGAGCATCTCTAGGTTTAATAGGTTCTCTATATGGATATAATACATTTATATTATTTTTATATTGGACATTGATATTCTTATAATTATCAAAATCACATTCCCATATATAAATAATTGTATAACCTAATAATTTAAGATCATCAAATCGTTTAATAGTTTCTTCATGAAGCTGATGCATTGTTATTTTAGTATATGGGTTAATATATTTTCTATTTGGATAACATTTCTCACACCCATGATATAAACAACCCAGAAATTCATATATTATACCATCACAATATCCATCTACAAGATATTTACCTATTTTTTTTTCACCTCCATTTAATGCATGACAAATTTTCTTATTTAAATCAGCACTATAGGCCTGAAGCCATCTTACACCTTTAATAGAATATTTAGTTTTGTCAGGATATCCACTATCAGATATAACCCCAAGACTATTTTTAGGCATATCATTTTTTCTCCACGCTTTATTACAAGCTTGAGGTAATGTTATTGCCTCCCTAAAGGGGTTAATTTGATTGCTATTTAAAATTGTATTATAAATTCACCACAGCCTCTTCTTAAAATATCAACATCTGAAATACAATATTTTTTCATTTCTTTTCTAAAATCAAAAAATTCTTGATTATTTATTTTATCTTCATACCATTTCATAAATATATCACGATTTTCAGGTTTCATAGAGCCTGGTTTATAATAGTCTAATGCTAAATATGGTCCAATATAGTTTTGATATTGATTAGTATTAGCCCAAAAAGGAAACCACCCCTTGGCTAATTCTTTTAACCCAAATGTTTTCGGGAAAGATGCCAAAGGTATTCCTATAAAATTTTGGAATCTATTAATCTTATATTTTTATATTTTAATAACATAATATTATTTCCATTCATAATTAAATCGGGTTTAATTGTACCATGTGTACTTAAATATCTTAAAACAAATTGTGTATCATACCCTCTTCCATTATGAGCTATTACTGTTGAATAATTATGAATAGGGTTAAATAACCATTTACAGAATTCTTGTAATGTATTTTCACCTTCAAATATCATTTGTTTTTCACCTTCAATATTATTACAATGCTCGCAATATTCGGTAACTGATTTACAAATGCATTTATCACAGGCGCGTTGAGCTACACAATAATTTGGTTTATGTTCCCCATCATCAAACTGACATTCAAAGTCATAAAATATATAGGGTACTATTTTTGTACCTTGTTTTAATGTCTCAGATACATATATTGGTATATAGCAATCATGATCCAATGGTACTATTAATTTACAATATCTACATTTCTTAAACCCTGGACATATATGATTTTTTTTACTTTCTATTAATAAAGTATCACATTTTTTACATAATTGAACTGAAGCACATATATTTTTCTTATGTTTTCCTTTAATTGTTTTATGATTTTCATAACATGATATACTAACAAACCACAGACTACAATTATTACAATAAATACTTTCTTTGTTTACACATAATTCATGCGAATAACATTTGCATATATTATTACATTTATGGTGTTCTTTATTACTATAACCTACATCACAATATTCACAAAAATAACTATAACCAAAAAAACCTGTAATTGAGATAATACTATCATAATGGTTATTATGATAATATAAATGTATAACTTTACTATTATCAATCATTGTATATGTTTCGAATAAATGTTCCCCTTTACCATGTTGTTGGTGTATTTTAATAATATATTCCGGATATATTTCATTTTGTATTATTTTATACTCTTCAATACCACATTTCTGGTTTATGCTTATACCTACTTTATTTAATAATTTTTCTGCTTCTTGTTTTTGAAGAAGTCTGTCTGTTTTTCTAATTTCATCCCATTTTTTTTCCATTCATCACTTTTATCAGTATTTAATTTACACATACATACAACAATGGATCTAGCTAAACACATACTATCTTCACTATTTTCACTATTTTCAATTTTAATAATACTACGTTTTATATTTATCATATTATCAATACTTTTTTCACTACCATGATGCATTGTTTTTCTACTACCTCCAATAGGCATTGATGTATGAGTAAATTCAACTCTCAAACCATTATCATGTATTTTAAATTCTTTATTACTTTGACCTACTCTTTCAATTTCATTCAATAATGTTGTTCCTGATATATTTTCAGCATCATTAAATGGTATATGAATACCAAATTCTAAAGTAGGATGTGTAATGGAAAATCTAATTTTATCATTTGGTTGTACGTTTGATTTTTCTTTTATTTGTTTTACTAAATTGTTAAATAATTCATTAGCAAAGTCGAATGGTTTATCATATTGATTAAAGGTTAAATCATATACTTTACTTTGAGTTCTATATTTTCTAGATTTTCTACTTTGTAATTCATTAATTTTATAATATGTTTTTTTATCATTAGTATGTAATATTTTATTTGAGGAATCTTCATATGAAGATTCTTCATTTGAAGAATCTTCATTTGAAGATTCATCACTACTAGAAGAATCTGAATATTCTACTAATTTTGTAGCCATTATTATAAGACTAATTTGTTATTTTGATTTTCTATTCTTATATACACTTTTCTTTTGAGCTATTAATAAAACATTATCTATTTATATATCAATTATCTAAATATAGTTACAATAATTTACTATAAATATAGGTTATTTTATAGACATTATTTATTCACTACTTTGACAATCATACAATAACAATCATGAGTATGCAGCAACAATTAAATGAAATGAGTCTTAAGCTAAATGAATTATGGTACAAAGCATATGGGAATGAACATGGTCAAAATAACATGTATTGTTATATTTGTAAGAAAAGAGGTCACTACGCGAATGAATGTATTAACAAAACAGAAGTACCTACGAAATTTATAAATAATATAATATGTTATAAATGTAAAAAACCGGGGCATTATGCAAATACATGCCCTGAAAGATATACATTGAAAAAGGAGAACACTATCCATCGTATGATAAACCTGAAACGAGCAGTGCAGATTGTTTTGGGGATGGTAAACAAACAGAAATTGCCTCACAAACCAATATGAATGCCGATAAAACATGGGATGTGGAGGATATTTGCGACATGGATGTAGAAATGGATGCTGGTATTTTACCTGGAACTCCATTTAAAGGCGAGCTACCGAATATGACTTGTTCAACCCCAAAACAAAAAGGAAAAAGAACCTTTATGGATGCCCTAGATGATTTTGACGAACCGTTGAAAAAGAAACCACGAGTTGAAGAATCTGGCAAGGAGAGAACTCCATTGAAAGCATTTCGTAAAAAAAGACTATTGAATCTATAAGATGATTATTGTATGACAATACAGTTTTTTAAAAATTGATTATTTTATCAAAATAGAACTAATAGAAAAGGCATAAATGACCTATTGAAAATTATAAATAGATCTAAAATATAACCCTCATTGAATACAATGAGGGTTATATTTTAGATCTATTTATAATTTTATATGTAAATATGTAAATATTATTTTTATATAACCTGTATTAGTTATGTATTGTAGTTATTTCATTTTGATATTGTGTTTTTTGATGTTGTAATTGTAATATATAATAAAAATAGTTTTGACAAAATCTAAGAGGCTTTTATTTCATTTTATTATGGGCCCTGAAAAGGGCCGTTGATAGTTTTTAAAATACTATTTTCCTCAATGTTTTCCGCAACATGTTGGACACCATGAACCGCTTGAAACCTTCCCATGACAATAAGCACCTCCCATCAGTCTTCCAACTCCTTCGGTTAATGTGAACAATGGTTCATCATCATTGTTCCAATTTTCAGAGATTGTCTTTTGGTTCGAACTTTGGGGGTCCATATTTTCCTTGTTTTCTTCATCATAGTTTGGCTGTTGGTTGTTGTAGGGTTCTTCTTGTCGAGGTTCTTGCAGAGGTTTCTGAAACGGGTCTTGTTGTACAACATTCATGATTTCTTCCTCAGAGACAGCATTCATGATTTCTTCCTCGGGAGTAGGCCTTACAGGTCTCGGAGGTCGAAGATATGCTATTATACCCCCTAGATGGGCATAATTATGTTCATATACCCTAATTGTAGCTTCAATGTGTCGTATTTGGCTCTTGTAGTCTTCAATAACGTTAATTGTAGCTTGAAGGTGTCGTACTTGGTTCTTGTGACCCTCAATAAGATCTCCAAGCGCAATCACATCCAGAATTTGCGTTTCATTAAGAGAATCCATCGTTGAAAAATAATGAATAACGCTACTTCTAAAATGCCTGTATTTTATAATAAAATATCGGATTGACCTACTAGCTATAAATAGATTCTATATAACGGTATTGGTTTTGACCTACTACACATTACAAGTTATATATATAAATTTTTATTATAGGACCTAGACAATATTTTAATACAGGTATATGCTGTGAATGGACTAGATATTGTTTTTTGACAAAACTTGAGAGATTTCTCTTATAGAAAAATATGTAGTGGCCCTGAAAAGGACCGTTTTATATATAACTCTAAAAAGAGTTGTTTTATATCAAAACTTTTATTTATAAAAATTCTGATAAATCTGGATATAAATTAACCAGTTTAAAATATGGTTTATAAAACTCTGATAAATCAGGGTATATATTAACCAATTTAACCACATATACTTGGTTTCTCGGCCAAACAACATTGCGCCTATGGAAGAATTGTTGTAGATCATAGAACCGTTGTTCCTTGTAGTCAGTATATTCATTTACAGTATTGTCCTGGATCTCTGACTTGTCGTGTATTATCTTCCTATAGTTTCTTAGCTTCTTATAAAACCTCCTAAACCCACGTAGTAATCGGTTTTGAAGCATTTTTAATAACTGATATAAATTTCATATTGAACAGATAATTTATAGTGAAATATTGGATTGACCTACTAGCTATAAATAGATTCTATGTGAATGGACTAGATATTGTTTTTTGACAAAACTTGAGAGATTTCTCTTATCGAAAAATATGTAATGGTCCTGAAAAGGACCGTTTTTAAAAATATATTTATTTTATAAACATATCTTTTCCATAGTTTCCTTGACCATCATATAATGGTTTCTTTACTTGAGTCATAGGTTCTTCTTTCTTTTTATCTTTCTTCTCCTCTTTTCTATCTTCTTTCTTATGATACGGTTCTTTCCTTTTTTTATGGCTCTGTCTATGTTTTTCCTCATCGGTACATACTTCTATTTGTACTGGTTTAGTACATACACACACGACGGGAATTTCAAGTGGATTACATGAAAAATTTAATTTTATTTCAGCCGGTTTCATTATTGGCTCTTCTTGAACTTTTACAGGGTGACTTTGAGTTATTTTTTCAATATTATTGGCGATTGTTGCCAAATTAATATTCATGCGTTGTAATTCGCCATATATACCAAAGAGTACTTTGGTTTTCATCTGCCCATCTTCTTTATTTTGCCCAGGTATTTGTTGAGGAGTATTCTGGGGTTGTTGATACACCATTTGGGGTTGCTGATAATATGAATCTGGAGGTAATACAGTAGCATTCATAGCTGTAGATAACAAATCGTGTAGGTCTGCCATCGTGAATAACAAGTGCTTCTATTTTACCAATAATAACCTTTTATACTAGTAAGTAGGTTAAGCCGATCTAATAATAGTATACACTATACTTTTTACAAAAAAGTTATTTTTAGCATGGAGGTCAATCCTACATTTTTCTATAAAATGTTGCGCATGCTTTTCATTTTTCCATTACTGTTATTCATCACACAGTGAAACCATCATGTCTAATATATATATATGGAGGACATTATCAGGCGGATGAAAGTATTGGAGGCAATACAAAGATATGAAGAGCAGTTATATTTGGAGACGGCCAATTTATTGAAGGCTGAGGCTGCTGAACTAACCTGTAGAAGACGAGCTTCTAGACAAGCACGT
This sequence comes from Archivesica marissinica, assembly GCA_014843695.1. NCBI lineage: Eukaryota > Metazoa > Mollusca > Bivalvia > Venerida > Vesicomyidae > Archivesica > Archivesica marissinica. The sequence goes on along the minus strand of CM026397.1, from coordinate 87,721,782 downwards.
AACGCATTAAGGAATATTAATGAGCTGAGGTACAGACCGTACACAGCTGAAAGACTGACAAGATCTCCACCTAGAGCGCAGACTCCAAGATCTCCAATTACAGAGAAAGTTACAAGATCTCCAATTACAGAGAGAACTCCAAGACCTCCAACACCAAGATCTCCAACTACACAACCACCTCAACAAGAACATATTCCAGAACAGGAGATATAAGTAGAAACAAGACCTGGATATTCTACGCCTATAAAATCGGAGTGTGCAGCTCGATACTTTGGGATACCGTCTCCAAGGACGGAAGCCCAACAGACACATTTGAGAGGTTTCGCTAGGTTCGGAAGACCTGCAAAGGTTTGGGATGGACCTCCAAATGATAGGGTTGAAATTCAACCCGCATGGTGTACTTGTGACCCTTGGCAACCGGACAGTACATTATCATGGTGTAGTTCAATCCTGGGGTGATGGAAACTGCATCATGCCCTGAATTATATTAAATCTTTTTTAGTATTAAGGTAAAACGGCCCTTTTTAGAGCCAAAATATAAAATAGTCCTTTTTAGGACTACATATAAAACGGTCCTTTTCAGGACCATTACATATTTTTCGATAAGAGAAATCTCTCAAGTTTTGTCAAAAAACAATATCTAGTCCATTCACAACACCAATACTGAATATATTTATAGCAAGTAGGTCAATCCGATATTTATTACTATATATACTGGTTTTTTATGTTTTATTCATTATTGATCACCTCACAATGTCAGGTTTGATAGATTCTTTGAATGATCCTATGGTTGGAGGTCTATGGACAAACATCATACAACTGATTATAAAAGACTCCGGTTCATCAACACCTCCAACACCAGAGACTGATGATGATTATATCCGACGAATGTTGAGCTATATGCCTGTTTATGGGGGGTTTACTCCGGTGGAATATTGTGGAGAATCTATCTCTAACACAATATTTCCTCCGGATATTATTAACCCTGTACTACCTGTGAGAAAATCAAGCAGAACTAGAAGATATAAAAAGTGTTCTTATTGTTAAGAAACAAAACGGTCCTTTTCAGGACCACTACATATTTTTCGATAAGAAAATATCTCTCAAATGTTGTCATATTAATTATATTTATAGATCTATTAAAAATATTTTATATAAATAATAGACATCTTCTATATTTTTTCATTTTAGTTATAGCATTGCAAAGAGATAACACCTTCACAATGAGTTATACGGAAGATATAATAACCCATATAGTATCTACACGTGAAGGGTTACATTTCTCTAAAGTACATTTAAGAATAGGAACCAATGTTTTTATAGAAATGGTAAATGAGGAAATAATCAGAAAAGTAGGTCCAGATGTTGACTTAAAAACAATAACTTCAAAACATATTTTAGATGATAATAATGGTAAACCATATATACATTATTATGGGTTAGCACACACAAATGCACAACTATATTTAGGAAAAAAATTGGATGTAGAAAGTTTGATAGTAAATTATTTAACAAAAAGAAAAATAGATATTGTTAAAAAGGATGATATAGAAAATGTATGCAAAGATTTAGGTATATTTTACCCCAGCTGGCTTACAATGTCAAGAACTACTTTTGATATGCCAGATAATCCAGATACTATAAATATAATTCGTGTACTATTACATAGACATTTAAATAGATTATATTCATGGAACTATTAATAGAAGTCATTGTTCTATTAATATAATCCAAACAAAGGTACAATACAATATATAAGCTAGAAGAACTATATTACAGTATCATTTTTACTTATGATATTGTAGTAAGACATCAATCATGAATAATAACCAAATGAAAACAGATCATATAGTATCTACACATTTTGGTTTACAGTATTCTAAAGTGCATTTGGGTATAGATTCAGATATTTTTATAGAAATGGTAAATGAGGAAATAATCAGAAAAGTAGGCTCAGATGTTGATTTAACAACAATAACTCCAGAACATATTTTAATTTTAGATGGGGAACCATATGATAATTATTATGGAATGCTTTGTACAAATGCAAAACTCTATTTAGGAAAAGAAATGGATATAAAAAGTATATTATCACATTATTTAACAAAAAGAAAATTAGATATTGTTGAAATGAATGATATAGAATATATGTATAATACATTAGGTATGGGGTATGACCAATGTATCTCAATGTATGATAATTATAGTGTGTATAAACATAGATTGCTATTACCAATTGATATAGACTATATAAATGTACTTGATGTCTTACTATATCATCATTCAAATAGACGTTGGTAATATATAGTTAACATGAACCATATAGTAAATATCAATGCGGAGGGTAAAATTGGTTCGGAATTTGTTAATAGTATTATACATTTAGATTTTAGGGATGATGTTTTGATTGAAATGGTGAATGAAGAAATATTACGAAAAAAAGGACAAAAAGATGTAGATTTTGGTAATATGCTTGCAAATGTACATTTACATTTGGAAAAATATATAGATATGGAAAGTGTTATTAAACATTATTTATATAAAAGAAATATGGCAATTGTTAAACATAAAGATATAGAAGATTTGTTAAAAACAAAACTTGGTATAGATGATTGGTCTATAATATATGATAAGTATTTAAAAATTCTAAAAATAACTCCAGAGGACGATGATTATATAAATGTATGCGATGTAATACTACAACATCATTCACACAGAAAGAGATGAACAGAAATATGGAGGACAGAATAACAAACGATATGGTTTTATTTTATGGACAAAACAGTGTTTTCAGTAATTTTTATCCTGCAGACTTTATAGATAGAGATGGAGTGAAATATATATGTACTGAACAATATTTTCAATAAAAAAAAATGCTGAACTGCCAAGAACATAACATCGCAGAGAAAATCCTTCATTCTACTAATCCATATGAAATAAAACAACTAGGAAGCTCAAGATCTACAAACTTTGATGTACAACAATGGAACAACGATTCAACACAAGTACTATTTAGAGCCAATTGGTTAAAATATAACCAAAATGAACACTTAAAAAGAATTTTATTAAATACTAATAATAAAATTCTGGCTGAAGCGAGTCCTAGAGACTGTATTTGGGGGGATTGGTTTAAATATGTGGCATAAAAATGCTACAATACAAGAACATTGGAAAGGACAAAATAAATTTGGAGATATATTAATGCATATTAGATATTTTATTATGAATAAATAATTTGTTAGTTAGTTATGAGTAAATAAAATTTATATTGAAAAATATTACGTGTTATGTTTTTTAGTAGTCACTAGGGTTGGAACTATAGGGCATGTCAAACCCCATTTTTAAAATGCCCCATAGTGCCATAAAATAAATGCCCCATACTGCCACCCACCTCGGTAAAATGCCCCATAGTGCCATAGACATGCCCCATAGTGCCACCCTATACTACTCCTGAACCGACACTTAGTGATTTTTACACACCATCACCAGAACAGAAGAAACGCGAATTGATATGTGTGGCATTAGGCATAACAGCTACTGGTGTTCTGGCTTATAAAATGTTATAATCACAATAAAAAATGGAAAAGATATATTACAGTCCAAAGGGTTTCTGGAGAGGTATGTCTGCAGTTAAAAAATTAGCAAAAGAAGCAAAGGTCAGTGATAAACAAGCATTGGAGTTTTTAAAGAAGCAAGCAGTATGGCAGATATACTTACCTGCACCAAAGAAAATAGTTAGACCAAGTTTTGAAGTTTACAATAAGAATGAAGTGCATCAAGCTGATTTATTATTTTTACCACATGATGGTGTTGGACGCAAGACATATAAATATGCTTTGACTGTTGTTGATATTGCAAGTAGGTATAAAGAAGCAGAGCCGTTAACTTCCAAGGACAGTAAAGAAGTTGCACATGCATTTGATAAAATATATAAGAGAAAGCTGGCATATCCGAGGCTATTACAAGTGGATCCTGGAAGGGAGTTCATGGGATCAGTTACACAGTTGATGGATTAATGTGAAACTCAGGCGAGGCAGGAGAGACATTCACAGAGACCAAGCTATCATGGAGAGATTCAACAGGAGACTGGCTGAAAGACTGTTTGGATATCAGTATGCTAAGGAAATGGAAAATCCAAACAAACGTAACAGAGAATGGGTATAGAGATTACCTAGTGTAATTACAGTGATAAATTCCCCCACCTGTTATAACAAGAACTGTTGACGCAGCTATTTGTCCAAACGCCAGTGTGAGATATTTATATTTTAGTTTTAATCATATTTTATTGCTATATACATGTACATAATAAATTCAAAGACATATATAATAAGAGCAAAAGCAAATGGGTTGGGCCACAAGTTCTGAACAACATTAGTAATTGGCCCTTCCCATGAGAGTATGTTGAACTTAGTGCAATACTGGCGAATATGTAATTTATGACATACATATTTGAAGTATAATGAGATATTATTTATCAAGTCGAAAGGCAATTGAAACAGTGTTTGAATGATAAAAATAAAAAAACTCAACTTTTACTAACGCTGTTGCTAGGTTCCGTTCCCCAGGTGAGAGATCCCCATGGTGCGCTCGATCGGAAGTAATATCATAGCGAATGTTGTGTTGCTAACGTGATCATATATTAGAAACGCTTTGATTGTTTAATATACATTTGAACTGCTGCAAATATAATTATATTTTTGTTCACATTTAGTGTTTCGCGGCCATGTAAAAGCAGGTTGACACTAAGGGGATGAAACGATCTAGTTTCATTGAATAGAGTAATTCTTTGAACAGTAAATTTATTACATTGAAAGAAAAAATGTTCTGAGTCTTCGATTTGGGAGTCAAAGTCACAGTGTGGATTTACTCGTATGTAATTATTGAACAGGTCATTGTTTAGATTGCTGCACTTGTGTCGTAGTCGGGCATGAAGTACAGAGGGTGATCGTTCGCCATATAAAAAGTGTTTAGGTACGATGGGTGCTTTGAACATTTCTCTTAGTCTCGATTTAAATATATTTAGTGATTCGGCATTTCGGATACTTGCGTCAAGTGAATTCCATAGAGCTGTTGAGGATGGTATGAACGAGTTATTAAAGACTTGTGTTCGCCTTGCGATTGTTGTATAGTTGTCATTATTGCGTAATGAGTAGTCTGTAGTTTCAGATACGATATTAGGGCAAATGTTTCTAAGGTAACTCGGTATAAGACCTTGTTTTGCTTTAAAAACAGTGATAAGTTTTTGAATTTTACGTCAGATAACTATACCAACCAATTTCTTTCGTTAATAAATGGATTGATACGGACCTTGTGAGTCCTGTTACTACACGTGCCGCTTCGAATTGTAATAGTTCTAAAGATCTCTTTTCGTACTCGGTACGACAGAAGCGTATTCCAGAATGGGCCTCATATATGATATATAAATTTGGTTAATAGTATTTCTCTTTAGTTTATATTTCACCGCTCTCATTGAACATAAAACTTTCGTCGCTGATACTGTAATATTATGTATGTGTTCGTGCCATTTAAGATATGATGATAATGTTAAGCCGAGGTGTTTGTGGTGCTCAGAAAAATCGAGTTTAGTATTGTTAAAATATAGAGTCGGTCTAAAAGTAACACTGGATGGGAAAATCATAATTTCCGTTTTGTTAGGATTAACATTTACTAGCCATTGGCGTGACCAATCATTAATTATTTGGAGATCTTGATTCAATATTGTTTCAATATATTGCATGTTGTTGGAGGAAACAGCTAGTGAGCTATCATCCGCGAATAGTCTTGTTACACTTAACAAATTTTCAGCTATGTCATTGACGTATATCAGAAATAATAGCGGTCCTAAGGCGGAGCCTTGAGGAACGCCAGCTGTTAGACTCAGAATACTTGAGATTTCAGATCCTACCACGACAGATTGTTTGCGGTTATACAGGTAATCGTTTAACCATTGAAGAAGTTCACCATTAATACCATATTGTCTAAGTTTAAAAAGAAGGCCTCGGTGCCAGACACGGTCAAACGCTTTCGATATGTCGCAGAACACTATACAGGTTGTTTGTTGTTTGTCAAATGATTCACAAATTTGATGATATATGTCTAAAAGCTGGTAATTAGTCGAATATCCCGGCAGAAAGCCAGATTGCAAAGGATATATTAGATTACTTGAATGTAAATGATTGTAAATATGTTTGTATATTACCCTTTCCATGACTTTTCCTATACAACTGATCAATGATATGGGTCTGTAGTTGGAGGGTGTGCTTTTGTTGCCTTTTTTAAATAGAGGCATAACTTTTGCAAATTTCCAGTTATTTGGATATATACCTTCGTGTAATGATCTTCTAAACAATATGCATAGAGGTTTACTAATAGTATTTCGAGTTTCTTTCAACATTCTATGACTAATTTCGTCTGGTCCTACAGCCTTATTTATTAGTAATGAAGAAATTATATCAATTATTTCTTGTTCTTGAATAACGAAATCAGTTAGGGTTGTATTAGATTTGGAGACAAAGTTCGGTAACTGAGCATTAGTTTCATCTACGTGTGATACAGAAACAAAATATTCGTTCAAGCAGTTCGCCTTTTCGATATCTGTGATATAATATTTGATAGTGTTATTGTTTTCAACTGTAAGAGGGGGAATAGTGTTGCACTTACTATTATTATTTTTAATTAACATTTTAACCGTTTTCCAGTAGGATCTTGGATTATTCAGATTAGCTTCTGATAAAGAGAATTCAAGGTTATTAAAAAATTGCTTTTTAGCATGTTTTTTTAGGTTGTTTACTTTATTACGCATGTGTTTATACAAGTTCCAGTCGGTGGCAGAATTGGTTTTGGTTGCCTTTTTCTTAAACCTGTCACGTTGCCTTGATGTTCTACGAATAACTGAATCATACCATGGTTTATCGTTTGGTCGGATTGTGACAAACGTTGTAGGAATACATAGTTTTGCTAAATTAGTGAACATGGTAGTGAATGACTCACAGGCTTCGTGTACTGAATGTAAACTTAAAACTGACCAATTTGTCGATTGTATAAGATTATTTAATTTACTAAAATCGGCGCGTTTGTAATTCCAGACACGACGCTTGTAACTGGTGCTCGAGTGGTTTGTATAATTTATAAAAATGTAGGTCCCATAATGATCACTTATTTCGTACGGGGTTAAACAAATCCCGGCGACATAAACTGGAACATTATTAGTAACAGCGATGGGATCGAGTAGTGTTGAAGAGTGTTCAGTAACACGTGTTGGTTCATGTATTACATTATTCATATCATTAATTAGTAACATATCTTTACATTTATGGTTGTTGGTGTTTAATTGATCCTCGTTAATATCTCCTAGCACAATAACTCGAACGCCTTTTCTATACATATATTAAACTTGTTCCAAAACTCGACAGTAGCGTTTGGTTGGCGGTAAACCGTACAAATAAGATATGTCTCATGTTTATTTCTTAATTCTACCCAAAGAGATTCTTCCAAACAATTTTCAATATTCAGCTTACGTTCTGATATTAAATGATCCGATATATAGATGAGCAAGCCCCCTGAATGGCAAGTGTTATCCTTTCTGTATACTGTTGAAAATGATTCTAAATTAATTTTTTCATTAGACACCGACATATCAAGGTGTGTCTCCGTAAAGCAGGGATGTCATAGTCAAGCCAATTATCATTTATGTAATCAATCTTATTCCTTATACTTCTAATATTTTGACAAAAAATCGATAAGCAGTTTGAAGTGGTTTCATCGTGTGGACCTGGATTTGTTTCAATATTACCACTTAATAGTAATAGTAGTAATATAAATGCGATAATATCAAATTTGAGACACGGTAAATCATATAACGACAGCTTAAGTCTTCACAAAAATATCACAGCATGATAATACAGTATTTGTTGCGATAAAGAGTAATACATCCACTTTATATAATGTGTGATAGAGACAGACGAATAGTCGTCGAATCAGGCCCCTTGATATTAATAATACGCAAGTTAGTAATTTACATATATCCGCAATTGGGTCTGAATGAATGAATTCAGTCTTTCTAACTCTACCGTAAGCAACGTTGTAAAATAAACCGATAGCCACGCGATAACTTGTCAAACAACTACCCATTTGGGAAAAGTATACATAATGATAATACAATGTGAAAATCACGTGACATTTGGTTTATGAATAATCTAATACAACATCGGATGACCGATCCTGTCCCATATAGCACCCCATCCTGGTTATTTATATCAACCAGGGGGAACAAAAAGGTGGTAAACGCAGAGCCACAGACCCAATATGGAGTGTGGATATTCACAAGATTAATTATCATATTATAAGACAAGGTATCAGAGTTTATTATTTGAAAGCACCAGCTCCACAAAGAGGTTTTGTTAAAGAAGAGTTGCTTATTGTTCCTGCTGATACCCGAACGCGTATGTTGTAATACCATCTGGTTCTATGTATCTGTTTGTGTCTAATGGTGAGAGCGTTTTCTTGCTGACTGTTAACCCGTGTATTTGATGTTTTTTGAACGTAGCATGTTCATTTCATGAGTGTATGATTTTTTATTGAACAAGGCATCTTTGTAGTTGGTGAAGTTAATATGTTTTTGAATTACATATTTTGTTACACCTTTTGCCTATTACTTTTTTATTTATGGTATCATGGATCATGGGATGATCTTTGGGGTAGTCAGACAAATCATATTCATCTTTCATTTCAGCCATGTCCTTGTAGACAGCTGGTGTTTTTATGTCTACAAGCAATGAATCTGTATCAGTGTATAACATGGTGCAGTTATCACCAAACTTCTTTTTCAATGTATTGTAATACCAGTCATACATTAAATGTTTTGACAACTCTAAGACACACATTCCAACATAGATTGGCTTATTGAGGGTTATCTTTGTTTTGTTAACATGTATGGCAGACAAGTTATCAGAGAACTTAACCCTTCTGTTGAAGTTAGGCTTGGCTATAATCTTACGCAGTCTCTCATTTTCAGTGCCGTCGGTTCGCACTAGTTTTATGTCTACCCATTTACGGATGTTTTCCATAGTCTTGCCATATACTGAGTTATTCATCAGCTTGTAAAAGTCCTTTTCAAATGTAGATGTTGTATTTGTGCGGAAGTCTGTATTTAGGCGGATGTATGACTCCATCCATGGTTTTTCATGGAATTCCAAGATACGGTGCACTTTGGTAAGCTTCATTCCTAGAGACCTGTACAACTTTTGTAATGTAACATGTACTTTGTCTTAATCATTAGATTGGGCACTAGTTTTTGATGAATGGTGTTGTTCTCCAATAACTCTGTTTGATATTCAGACAACCATTCTTTTTTCACTGCTAACTTCTCTGGTGCAAGGGGGTAGTCATTATGATGCTTGTGAAGTTCTTTTGGGTATTCCAAGTCTACTTCTAGTATCCAGCCTTTACCTTGTTCTCTTTTAAGATGTCTTCCAGTCCTCCATTTGAAACCAGAATATGGGAGTCGTTGACTCATTGCCCATCCATACAGGTTATTGGCATCATAATACATTATGTGGTTAGATTCTTGTGTGGGATCATAATCTGTGACATGAGGGTTGTTTGCTTTTGCATGACGCTTGGAAACCATACTTATTCCTCCACACATGCCTTGCTCAATAAATAGATGCATATCAATGTCTGTTAGTAGTTCAAGATATATCTGTGTGTGTTTTAGTAAATCATCCCATGATAAGTATGGGGCTGTGTAGTAGTGTAGAGGGTCAAGCTTGTATGCGTTCCTGCATGCTTTTCTGAAGGTCTGGACTATGTCAGATAGCAGAAGGATATCTGTTTTTAGATACAAGTCATGATAGTCTCCTAATGTTTGACAATTGAATTCTTTCCATACTTTTTGTGCATGTTTATATTCTTGAGGTGATATACTTTCATCAGTTAAGCTGCTATATAATTTGTCAATCGGTGGCAGCTGTGTTTCATTAAATCTTTCAATGCTGTCCATGTATTCATATGGGTAAACACCTTTTCTGCATATTAAATCTGTTTTATCTTTGAATTCTGCTCTTGTATTCATGAAAGCGTCCTTGTTTGTTGCTTGAACAAGCTTATCCAAAGATGAAGACATGCACGTGAAGCTATCCAAGAACTTAAGCTGACCAACACTGAATACTATGTACTATTCTGCATTGTTTGGGATAACTGAAATGTCATATCTTCATAGGTTATGGAATACAACAGGGATTGAAGTTTTGTCTTTTTGTATTTTTAGTTTCAGATTGCATGACTTGTGTGCTGCACCGCTGTATTTCCCAGTGAAGTGGCAGTGGTCTCTTACTGTGCTAGATTTCAGTGTGTTGCGTTTCATGGGCAAGGCTATCTTCATCTGACATTATTATTGGTTTTGGATGTGCAAAGGTATTATTGATACTTGATGCTTCACATTCAAGATGGTTAAGGAATACTTCTATCGTGTCCTCACCTCTATATATTACAGGATTAGCAGCTTCACCATCATACCGTACAACCTGATAACCAAAGACACAAGCTTCATGTACACTTTTGATTTCAGATTTATCACCAGCTTTAATTGATTGGGGGACTATTATGCTTTCAAAATCAGCATATATAGCATATGGGACAGGCATTTGGTTTTTGTGATTTTTGAATCTGATGTGATTTTTACCTTCAGCAGGCATTTCTATTCTTAATGGGCTTTTGTTGATACTTTCACAATATTGTTTGTGTTTGATTAGGAGGTCACAGAAGTGTGTGCGACATTTATGTTTGTTTTGATCATGTAAGAGGCGATCAAGATTTTTAATCCAGCAGTAGTGGTATATTGTTGTTTTTGGTGATGCTTCTTCTTCATCTGGGTCATAATTGTCATCTATTACACCTTCTTCACCATCTCCTTCATCTGGGTCATAATTGTCATCTATTATACCTTCTTCACCATCATCATCTTCAACATCAACATCTTTACTTATCAGAAGTAAGTTAATTCTAGGGATGTTGTTTGGTCTATCAGATATGAAATATGGAAAGATGGAACGCTTCCCTATTTTCTTTGATAAGGTGTATCCATAAGCGTTTATTCCATATTCAGGGTTTTGCTTTTCTACTTTAGATAGTTGTGATATTGGAGTTGGGAAGTCAATACCTTTCATATTTAGAGGACATTCTTTTGTGTAGCTTGATACTCTGTCAGAATGTATATCAACAGGATTAATGACAGATTTAAGGGCATGTTCAAAACATCTGTTATCTTTGTTTTTCACATTGATTATGGCCTTTTTATCTGCTAGTCGTTTTGGCAATGCAATATAATGGTGAACCTTTAAGAGGCACATACTTTGCCAAATTAAGATACATATTTCCACACCTGTCTATTTCCAGCCCTGAAGCTGTATTTGTGAATGTTTCAATGAAGACATCCAGTTTAGCACGTATTATTGAGTAGAACTTACTTATTTTGCTTGCTTCAAGAACAATGTATTGGTCACTATTGAATACAGGAGATACTGTTTTTCGGATTTTACCTTCATCTTTGAAGAACTCAATTACAATACTTATTTGGAATTTGAATGCATTATATAATCTTTCAATTCTTCTGCTATTTGTTTTTCCATTATTTTGCGTTTATCTTCAAGCAGTATTTGGGGTCTTTCTATGTTTCGCCTGATAATACATAGGTTTTGAAATAGTTGCATTTGGGTTTGTCTACTAATTTTAATTCTGGGAATATAATATCAGGTTGTGTTGCTTGACTTGACACTTACGTTTTTTCTTTTCACTACGCCTTTTACGTAAATTATCTAATGCCGATACACCCTTATGTGGTATTTCCTTCGTCACATCATCCTTCGGCTTCAAATTATTTAATGCTTTATCTAAAGCAGCGTCACTTATAGTTCCTTCTCTGTGTTGCTTCAGTAGATAAGTTATTTGTTCGTCGATTTATTTTAATTAATAAATATATTCTTTTAATTATAAATAAATAATAGTATAAAAATGATGGAAAACAAATGTCAATTTCTTAAAGTTGGAATTCATGAAGAATGTCAAACTAAAACAACAAAACATTCAAATTACTGCAATCTACGTAACCAACTATCAAAAACGAGTACAGTAACAAGATGTAAAGTTTGCAATAAAGGTACAGCTTCAAAGATGGGAATCTGTATTCAATGTGGTGGTATTAATTTGGGGCAAAAAATGAGATATCACCATAGAAAGTTATTTAACAACGAGTGTTTGAGAATCGGTAGGATTGAAGTTTAGACCACAACAAAATAATCCATATATACATTACTCCCTTGGATACACAAGATCATAAGCGTAATACTTATTTTTTTTTTCTTCTTACATGGCTTCAGCCCTAGAGACCTACAATAGAACGGATACTTATCAGAAATTAGCTTCTTTTTCATATGCCCAGGAGCCCACACTTCTGTATCATCTGATAGCTTCAATACTAATGTTTCACCATCGTCCGTTTCAACGTCCCTTCCGTTAACGACTGTGTATATCTTGTTTTCTTCCAAGTCTGACCATTTGCTTATTTCACTGGGTCCGCCTCCATGGTCGAGTGGTTAAGGTCGCTGACTTGTATACCACTGTAACCTATCATCACTGATGGTCACGGGTTCGAGCCCCACTCAGACCGTGTCTCATTTATATGAAACAGTTGAATGTTTCTTACGGAGGTTGGTGCACCCAAGTACTGGTTAACCGCTGGAGCCTGCCCAGGAAAGGTGTTGTTAGGTAAACTGCCCGCCGGCGATATAGCCCAAAATGGTGCTGATGCAGGCGTAAAACCCGAAATATAACATATTATTTCACTGGTTTGCTCTTTGAGGAGTTCCTCGAATAGTGCTGTTGTGATTTTAGCTTGTTGTGCATTGTGTTTTTTTACACTAGAAAAACTTTTTTTAAATAGGTACCAGTGATGGAGGGGGTGAGAAAAAATGTACATGATAAATGGGTGGGGTTTGTGGGACGTGAATATTAGGTTTAAAATCTTTCGGCCAGAAATCTTCTATTTGAGACGATGTTTGTCGATTTTGATCCAGTATTGGGATTTTTTTCGAACAGAAGTTGCCTATTGTGGGTGGTAAAGGGGCGATAACAACGATTTTGGTCCCGAAACCCCACTTCACTATATATCAATTTAATACAGAAATTAGTTTTGATTTACATTATTTGGCTATATATCACATCTTGAGCAGACACTCTTTTATCTTGGGATAATATCGTTATAATAGCTGAAAAATATAATTTAGTATGATATATCGTATAGTATCGAATCAGGACTTTCCCTGAAAACATCAATGGAAACGCATCTGTAAAACAACCATATTAAAATTTTAACCATGAACAATCTGCCTGGCTGCAGTGCATGTCTGTTTGTTCCGATTTCGACAAGATTAAACGTCTACACAGTTCCATGACAGTAGCCAACAATTTGCGAGTTGCAACCACGTGTTATAGATCCCATGATATGTATTGCGAAAATGTGCCGTAAAACCAAACGTTAACCCACGTTGAATGCCAGAACTGCTTAACCCCTACAAATGACCATCTGTTTCATAATGTTTTCCATTGCAGCACTACTTAAAACACTTAGGTCACTGTACTGGTATTCCGCCAGAGAACAATTTAGTGCCGATTTGCTTATATGCACATGACAAGTGTGAGCTTGAATGAACAACTTCGTTTTATGTTATATTAGGCTTTGTTGAACATGTCACACTTTCATGAATTGCAACGGAACATTTCTGAGTGCTATGGTCGTCGAAAGCTCATAAATCTGGCTCCAAAACTTGATCTTCAGAAAGCAGCGGGTTTTTAACTATCTTATATTCACTTTTCGTTTCGGTGAAATATTAACTATATTAACTATATCTTAAATGTCTGCCAATTTTTGTAAACGTTTTATAAGGATTCCTAGAATATAAGACCAAATAGACATAACCGAATGTGCATTGTATAGGCATTAATGCTAACTTAATGTGTGTACAATGTGATGTTATCTTGTATTGTGCATAAACACACAAATAATTATTTGCACGAAATGTTTATTATTGTCATAGATAAGTAGTAATGTATTAGTCTATTTCTAAATATGTAATCACGGATGTTTAGGAGCCACTATGTCGTAGTCTCCGGTTCGATCATGTATATAAGAAACGGCATTTATTTACTAAATCAGCACACAAGTGGGCTATCACCTAGAGAGTAAGTAGCGTGTTTCTCGAGGTTTCTCAACTGATTCTGATAGGTTTTAATGTACTTTTTAACATACTAAAAGTTTACCAAAGTTGGGCCCCCGGAAAGTGTGTTTTTCAAGATGGCGTACAAGATGGCCACCGCAACCTCTTAATGATCATAACTATGTAACTATCAACTCATATTTGATGATCTTGGTGTCCATCCCAGGTTATTGAGGACAAAGAACACATTAAAATCATAAAAAATGATGTTGGCTTATATATGTAACACAAAAATCCAATATGGCGTCAAAAATGGCCGCCAACACCTCCAAATGACCGCAAGTCAATAACTATTGACTCATATTTGATGATCTTGATGTCTATCCCCAGGTTTTTGGGGGCAAGGAACACATTTGACAAAGACAACTTTGGATATCACTCAGCTGTTGAATCATTATGAAATTGAACTCATGACCTGATGCACAAACACCTTTGTCTATAGAATATTCATAGCGTTCAGTGTTGAGTGTCATCCTCCTCCTCAGTATCGACCTCTTGAGTGTTGTTTGGATTATCACAGTTTTCAGTTTAGCATGGGCCACATGCAGCAGTGCAGCGGAGTCCATAGCGTCTGCAGCTGTATCAACAGGATTTGCATCCCCCGAACAGTTGCAATGGATAATTCTCAAGAGTTCGTCAGGCGCAGCATTGATTTGGGTCATAATTGGAATTAACTGATCATTTTCCTGTTTCTATCCCCATTCAGTTGGGTTCATTTCATTTGCCATCTCCATCCATACCATAATTTGAAAGTACACACGTTGGCTGTAGAATCTTGTTGCAGGTGATGTTGGGGGAAGCCGTTCAGAAGTGACAAATGCTTGAGCATTGCCACTTTCTTGATGAAAATGATATGGCGCAGTGAGGATAGCGTATCATTAGACTTGCCACCAAAGAGATCAACCATCAGGTCTTTGCCAAGAGCTGATATGTCCTCTTGAGATTTGTTTTGAAGGATGAATGCACTAGCACAGGACTTCATGACAGGATCAGATTTCACTTATTTCCGGAAGGATGACTTTTTCCCGATGCCTTAAATCCTTGAAGTTGAATCACAGTCTGAGTAGGCATGTACAAAGAGCAACTCACTGCACACATCGTCTCCTAAAGTTTCTTTCAACAGGTTAATGTTACACACTCTGTGTTCTTTTGACTGCTTGTTTGCGTCAGAACGGAAGTAGACGATCTCATCGTCTGTTCTGGAGTAATGAAGGAGCAAGATCAGCAAATATGTATCCTCACCGACCAACATTGTGGTGCAATGACGGGATCGTTCAACAGTTGCCTTAACGACATCAACGTCTGCATTCCCTGGTGACTGAATGACATGGCCATCCCCTTTTAGTTAGTGCTGTGCTGATCTTTTATGGAGGGACCTTCACCATAACCATAGAACAACACTGTCGCTTGTCCGTAATGCCTCACAGTGAAGTCTGCATAAGACTCAGCTATTGCATTATATGAGTCGCCTTTCTTCCACGGTAAACGATGAGGCAAAGAGTCACAATCAAGCAGTTTTGGGAATAGAGTTCATCACAGTCTCACTTGAAAAGTTCGCAGCATGGTCTCTTTTTTGCCTGAGCAAGCTGAGGTTTGTCTGCTTTTCGAAGAATGTTCCTGGTCTCAAAAAGGGCTGGAGGGTAGGGGCTTAGTTCATACATCAACACCTCTTCAAGGGAATGATCTCCTGACCATGACACCACAAGGAAACGCTGGAACAGAAGGGCATGAGCAATGGTACGATCAGGAGCAATCTTCACAGCAGAGATATTCCCAAGAGTTTTGGCTCTGTCTTTCCGCTTCAATTTCTGTAAGTAAATGCCGACTTTCCGATTATATCTTCAATGATCTTGTTCCCAACTGATTCAAAGTCATGTACATTGACATCTGGCCCAGCCACTATCTCGTTGACAATGTTTCTCATAGTAGGATCAGATGTGAATGGTGAGCAGGCTGTAAGCTTCATCCGAATGTTCCCAATATGCATCTCTTTTGATGTGCGCCTCAGTTGACTCTTTGTGTTGCGAACTTGTAGTATAAGTTAGGTTTGTGAAATCCTGCATCGCAATGTTATACTCGGATGTTAAAGGTGCAGATACGGTTCAAAGGTTTCCTCGGTCATCCCACTGACGCGAGTTAGACCATCAGTGCTCTTTAGAGACCTCATCAACGTTTGTTCAATGACAAGATCACTACTAAGCCCTGCCCAGCACTGATTGCTCCTACGAACATTGTGAAAATCATCAACGGAACTTTCGATATACGTCTGGGTGATTTTCCTCCAGGTTGTTCATTTGCTGTAGGTAGTAATGAGCAGATCGCAGGTAATTGAAGTGTCCAGCTGCAGCAAAGACAGTTAGGCAATTGGACTGCCTGCAACTGTATCAACCAAGACCCAGTACGATCCGCCTTGATCAACATTCTTGCCATGCCAACCATACGCTGATAATTCAGCCACAACTGATCTTTGAGGTCTGAAGTCTGAGCAAGTTCAGATTTCTTCTTCTCCGTTACTGTCTCGGGTTGGATCTAAACCTCATAACAAACAGCATCTCCTAGCGTCGTCTCTCCGCTAAGAAGGGAGAAGTACAATTCCTCGGCTTGATACAACAGTGTCTGAATCTTGGGATCGTCTTTGGCCATTTCCGTTATAAGCTGGCTATGTAGGCACTTGTCAACAAGAAGATGCCCCGCAAAGCCATCTGGACAGCTTTTCCTGTCATCATGTGCACAACTGCATTTTCTCCATAGAGTATGTTTTTGAGACCGGTCCCTTCCATGAGAGTTCCTATGGCACCCTGCAAGTTCATAGGTGTATGGAAACACCCCAACATCAGAACAATGCCATTCAGGTGACTACTTTGTGGCGCATCAATGATGATTTCTGCAGCCTTCCAATACAAGGGCTGGTCAAAGATACAATGGTAGGAAGGTTGTGCTTCATGGCAAGGTTGCAAACAAGGTCTAATTTAGACAAAATGCACGATTTGTCTCCAGAGTACATATTGATCATAGACAATATGACATGATAATGGCCCACTTTCATTTTTAATGGTCTTAATGTGTTCCTTGCCCCCCAAAACCTGGGGATAGACACCAGGATCATCACATTTGAGTCAATAGTTACATAGTTATGATCATTAAGAGGTTTCGGCAGCCATCTTGGACGCCATTTTGAATGGTCCTACTTTGGTAAACTATACCAGAATCAGTTGAGAAACCTTTTGTAACAATTATTTGGGGGTTGATGGGGTATTTTCCATATATCGACCTGACTATAAGTAAATAAGCGTGAAATGACTGTAGCCTATCATCTCTGATGGTCATGGGTTCGAGCCCCGCTCAGACCGTGTCTCATTTATATGAAACAGTTGGCAGTTTCTTACGGAGGTTGGTGCACCAAGTACTGGTTAACCGCTAGAGCCTGCCCAGGAAAGGTGTTGTTAGGTAATCTGACCGTCGCTCAAATGGGAAACAGGTAGCGACGTTAAATAAACTTAAATTAAAAAAATGATAAGACGCAAACTGTTATAGATAGCTGATAGTATATGAATAATTCATAAACATAAAGCTATATTACGAAAGAGGAATATTATATCGAAAGAAACGAAAGACTGTGTTGAGTTATCATTATAGTATATATTGAAGAAGAAACCCATAGACAACACCAGGGAGTCTACGATAGGGTAGACCCTAGTAAGAGCCTCAAAGCAACCTATATTAATATACGAGATCCGAGAAGAGTTTAATAAATATAATGACTATTAATAGTTATATATTAAAATTATTTATTGAAAACTATTGGTATATATCCGTTATCTTTAGCCCTAAACCAATGATCTGAGCACCTTCCCTTCGGAACTGAGTTCAGTTGATCTAACGTGTGGATGGCGCAGTTTTCTGCTGAAATACGATACAGATTACATACAGATGTAGCAACTCTACTTAAAATGCAGGTCCCCTATCGTGGAAGGTATGATAGCGCAGTGGTAGCACATTCCCATCATATGCGAAAGGCCCGTAGTTCACGCCCAGCTGTAGCCGTTACGATTGTGCCGTTAGGCAAGGCATTTAAATTCCACATTGCCTCTTCTTTCTCTTCATGGCGATGGATTCCATCAGGAATACCTCGGTCTCGATAGTGATTAATATAAGTTGTAGGAATTTGTTTCGTAATCGAGCTAAGTTACATAAATGTATATAAATTTTTGATTGTTGTCAAACTGCCTTAAATCACTTGGTCAAGTGAGAGATTAACCCTTTCAACACCACATACCTCTAAATAGGCTTACACCAGGATCTGCACTTTTTGCTAGTAATATTACTATTTTTAGACAAAATTACCGAATTTGATAAATGAACTGGTCTTATTCATTTATTAGTCTAACAATATCATGGACCAGTCCATGTCAGTTACTTGGTGTTGAAAGGGTTAAGCCATTAATTTCACACACGAACTGAATATTCTAACTTGGGAACCTCCGTGGTAAGATGGATATGGTGTCTGCCTAGTAAATGGGAAGTTGTGAGTTTGTGCCCAGCCAACGCCAATTTGGTGATATCCTTATACAATGCTTTTTAATTCCACATTGCCTCTTCTCCCCCCCCCCCCCACTTGATGGATTCCATCAGGATTTTTAATCCACATTGCCTCTTCTCCCCCCCCCCCACTTGATGGATTCCATCAGGATTTTTAATTCCACATTGCCTCTTCTCCCCCCCCCCCACTTGATGGATTCCATCAGGATTTTTAATTCCACATTGCCTCTTCTCCCCCCCCCCACTTGATGGATTCCATCAGGATTTTTAATTCCACATTGCCTCTTCTCCCCCCCACTTGATGGATTCCATCAGGATTTTTAATTCCACATTGCCTCTTCTCCCCCCGCCCCCACTTGAT